>JBBPFP011204170.1:0-10956 GCA_037974795.1 Kaempferia galanga
GACATTTTCTTTGCACTTTGATTTGTTTATTTCGAATTTTGCTGATTAATTGCAGTTCAATATCAACCCCCCATGTTTAAGATCGAGTCTAGTGTTTAGAAGTGTCGAATTGCAATTTGTTTGAGGTTGTTTAGTTAAGAATGTGATAAGATGTGCCAATTTGATTGCTTGATTTCGGAAAAAGAGAATTGCGTACCAATAACTGCCTTCTAGTGATCTAAATTGTTAGCCATTGAATGATTTGGATTCTAGAATGAATTTGGAATAAGTGAGAATTTGTTTCACTCAATTTGGTTGAAAATCCAAAAAGATATGCTCATTTGAATTTCCATGCTTGCATTTAGGTTTAGTTTCAAGGATAGTTTCAATTCGTGCATTTCTAATTCTTCTAGCATTCAAATCTGAAAACTCACTGTTCATTTAGGATTTAAAACTTGTTAGAGTGCATATGCAACTCGTTCCACTTGATTTGGCACACTATGCATGATTTAGGCTTTTTGATGACTTTTAATGAATGAGTTGTGCCAAGAATAAGAGAAAGTATCAAGATTTTGCTTGGATCATGATACCACTCACCCATTTAGTTCATTAGGGTTGCATTGCATCTTTATTTTGCATTGTAGGTTTTAATTTCACATTTCTTGCATTTTTAGTTGATAATTTAGGTTTAGAGTAATTTTTGCTTGCATGCTTTCTATTTTAGGTTTAGATTTTGTTTGAGTTATTCTTGCATTAGATTTAGATTTTGTTTTGATTCAGTAGATTAAATTTAGGATTTGCATGTTTAAATCATAATAATTGCTCTCTTTCTTTACTAGAGAAAACCCCAAAAAAAGAGAATTGAATAATATCTAAGTCATATAGCCTATGCTAGCTGTCCTTGAGAGATCGACTTGGGAATCCCTATACTATATCATTTGCGTGTTTAGTTGTGGGTTTTCGATATTTTTATTAATTTGACGTCGGTGCGTAGTGACACATAGATTGGCACGATATCAAATTTTGGCGCCGTTGCCGGGGACTAGCTAGTAATGATTGTTTGACTTGGATTGTCTTTAGTTTTTGTTTTCTTTATTTTTATCTTGTTGATTCTATTGCTTATCTACTTGAATTCTAATTTTGAAATCTTTTCCCATGACCAGGTCTTCTTGCTCAGATTTACTTGATTACGACCCAGAGATTGAGAGAACTTTCAGAGCTTTGAGGATCCAGGAAAGAACTCTTAATTCTGTGGAGAGTAGTACTTCAGAGAGCGATACAGTCATGGAGGAAAATAGCAACAACAACAAAACCATGAAGGAACTTGCAGCTCCTGATGCAGCAGATAGATATTCATGTGTCACTTATCCTGATGGAGCAGTGGACTTTGAGCTGAGATCTGGACTTATCCATTTGCTGCCTAAATTTCAAGGATTATCTGGAGAAGATCCAAACAGACACCTTCATGAGTTTCACATTGTCTGCTCCACTATGAGACCTCAGGGGATTTCTGAAGAAGTTGTGAAATTCAGAGCATTTCCCTTCACTCTTACTGGAATAGCAAAGGAATGGTTCTACTATTTACCTCCTGGATTTCTGACCAGTTGGATCGACATGAAGAAGGCATTTCTGGAGAAGTTTTTTCCAGCTTCAAGAACGGCTACCATAAGGAAGAGCATTTGTGGTATTCAGCAGATAGTGGGTGAGACACTGTATGACTACTGGGAGAGATTCAAGAAACTATGTTCCAGTTGCCCCCAGCATCAGATCAGTGATCAGCTGCTAGTTCAGTATTTTTATGAAGGACTTCTTCCTATGGATCGAAGCATGATTGATGCTGCAGCTGGAGGAGCTTTAGTGAACAAGACTCCAGAACAAGCAAGAGAGTTAATTTCCAACATGGCAGAAAATTCTCAACAATTTGGAACTAGAGCCTCAGGGACTAGAGGAGTGGGAGAAGTGCAGATTGCACTTAGTGAGCAGAAGGAAATCAAAAATTCACTGTTGGAGCTGACATCCTTAGTAAAACAGATGGCTTTGAATAGCATGGGTCAATCTTCCTTTATGCCTCCACCACAACAAAATGCAAATGTTGGCCAAGTGTCTAATTTTCCCTTGCAGATTATGGGAAGTTGTGGCATATGCTCAGGATCAGATCATACCTCAGATTCATGCCCTACACTTCATCAAGATGAATCGTTAGCGTTGATCACTCGGCCTTCATTTCCACAGAAGAATGACCCATATTCATCTACTTATAATCCAGGATGGAGAGATCACCCTAACTTGAGGTATGGGAATTCATTTTATCAGCAGCCTCAGCAGAGTCAGAATTTTCAGAACCAAGGTTTTCAGAGAAACTTTCAGGGCCAGAATCAGAGTTTTCAGTCTCAAAATCAGAATTTTCAACCATTTAATCAGAATTTTCAGCAAGGATTTCAAGGACAAAATCAGGGTTTTCAGCAACAAAAATTCCAAGGAAGTTCTAGCACTGCACAGGAGCAGAATCAAGGTTCACAAGGGCCAAAGATGGAGGATATTATGCAACATTTGGTGCAGCAACAACAAATGATTGTACAACAACAACAACACCTTCAAAACATAGAAAAACAAATGGGGCAATTAGCAAGTAGCATGAACCAAATGCAGTCTCAAGGGTCTAATCAACTTCCCTCACAGGCAATTCCTAATCCTAAAGGGAATGTTAGTGCGCTTACACTTCGTAGTGGAAGAGTTACTATGGATGTGCCACAAAACCTTTCAAATTCAGCAAAATCGAGTTTGGGACAGCAAGTTTTGGATGGTTTTGGGCCAATTTCAGCATCTTCTACACATTCTAGTGACCTTGGAACTAGTTCGGTTCCTATTGCTCTTGATCCGGATGTATCAGCCCCAATTTCAGTGTCAAACAGTGAGGAAAACGCATTTCCAGCAGCCCAACATCAAGATAAATCAAATTCAAGCATTGGACAAGAAGCTAGGGTTCCAGAACCACCATTATCACCTATTTTGGACCAAAATTCAGCACCTAGTCCAAGCAAAAATAGGACCGGGCAGCAAGGAGAGAGTCTTCATGTTCCCCTACCCTTTCCTCAACAAAAGACTAATCAGAGGAAGAATTTAGAAGAAGAAAAGGCAAGAGAATTCCAAGAGTTGGTGAACTTGTTCAGTAAAGTGGAGGTGAATGTTCCATTGCTTACCATCATCAAACAAGTTCCTAAATATGCCAAGTTCATCAAGGATCTTTGTATCAACAAGAAGAAGCTTAAAGGAAATGAGTTAGTGAGTTTGGGAAAGAATGTATCAGCCTTGATTCAGCCACTACCTCAGAAATGTGAAGATCCAGGTGTTTTCACTGTTCCTTGCATTATTGGTAGTTGTCTATTTCAAGATGCTATGCTTGATCTAGGAGCTTCCATTAATGTGATGCCACGCTCAGTTTTCCAGTCACTCGGCCTTGGACCTCTTCAGCCTACAGGAGTGATTATTCAGCTAGCGAACAGAAGTCAGACACACCCAGCTGGAGTGATAGAAGACGTACTGGTTAAAGTCAGAGAGCTTATCTTTCCTGCAGATTTCTACATTCTAGATATGGAGGGTGATGTATCTTCTAGCAGAGCTCCTTTGATTTTGGGGAGACCTTTCCTAAAGACAGCCCGGACTAAGATAGATGTTCATGCAGGAACACTATCTATGGAGATAGCTGATACAGTGGTCCAGTTTAGCATTTTTGATGCTATGAGGCATCCATCAGAGGATCACTCCATATTTAGTGTTGATATCTTGGATGGGCTTATTGATGAGGAGAATTTTGATTTTGAGGGATTTTCAGCCATTTCAGAAGAAGAATCAGAAGTTGAGCAGAGTGAGTCAGACAGTGATTCAGAGGACTCAGATCAGATGGATGAGGACAGTCTATGTGTAGGGGATTTACCCCAGGGACCACATCTCCTGACAGTAGGAGTTTCTGATTTATGTGTAGGGGACTTCATAGAGGTCGTACCCCAGGGATCACTACCATCCACCGATCAGACCGAGCAGATAGAATTGAAGCCTTTGCCAGAGCATCTGAAATATGCATTCCTAGGAGAGAGTCAGCAGTATCCAGTCATCATTGCCCAGAGTCTAGAGCCTGATCAGGAGGAGAGACTTTTGGAGGTTCTGAGGCAGCACCGTAGAGCTATTGGGTGGACACTTGCAGACATTCCAGGGATCAGTCCTTCCATATGTATGCACAGGATTTTTCTTGAGGAGGGGGCTAGACCAGTCAGACAGCCACAGAGGAGGCTAAACCCACTGATCTTAGATGTTGTAAAGAAAGAGGTGACTAGACTGCTACAGGCTGGCATCATTTACCCTATTTCTGACAGTACATGGGTTAGCCCTATTCATGTAGTGCCTAAGAAGTCTGGCATCACGGTGGTTGCAAATGAAGAAAATGAGTTAGTGCCCACCAGAGTGAAAAATTCATGGAGAGTTTGTATTGATTACAGGAAGCTAAATCAGGCCACTAAAAAGGACCACTATCCCTTGCCTTTCATTGATCAGATGTTGGAGAGACTGGCAGGGAAATCACATTACTGCTTCTTGGACGGCTACACCGGGTATTTTCAGATTTGCATCAATCCGGAGGATCAGGAGAAGACCACCTTCACCTGCCCTTTCGGTACCTACGCTTACAGACGTATGCCCTTCGGACTCTGCAACGCTCCAGGGACTTTCCAGCGATGTATGGTGAGCATTTTCAGTGATTTATTAGAGCATTGCATGGAGGTTTTCATGGATGATTTTTCGGTGTACGGATCTTCTTTCGATGCATGTTTGGATAATTTATCTCGGGTTTTGCGCCGTTGCATCGATACAGACTTGGTTTTAAATTTTGAGAAATGTCATTTTATGGTTGAGCATGGCATTGTACTTGGTCATATAGTCTCTAGGAAAGGCATTGAAGTAGATCCTGCTAAAATCAGTGTTATATCTTCTTTATCTGACCCTGCATGCGTGCGGGAGATTCGAGCTTTTCTTGGACATGCAGGATTTTACAGGAGATTTATTAGAGATTTCAGTAGGATTGCTCTTCCATTGACCAGCCTCTTGCAGAAGGACGTTGAGTTCCATTTTGATCAGAAGTGCAAGGAGGCATTTAAGAAGCTGAAGGACGCATTAGTATCAGCACCCATTATTCAGCCACCAGACTGGAGTTTGCCATTTGAGTTGATGTGTGATGCATCAAATTATGCAGTTGGTGCTGTGCTAGCTCAGAGGGTGGATGGTGCACCACATGTTATTTGTTATGCTTCCAGGACACTTGATGCTGCGCAAGCAAATTACACCACCACGGAGAAGGAGCTTTTAGCTATTGTTTTTGCTTTAGATAAATTTAGATCATATCTATTGTGTTCTCACGTGGTGATTTTTTCTGATCATGCAGCTTTGAAGTACCTCCTCAAGAAGCCAGATGCGAAGCCACGATTGATCAGATGGATGCTTCTACTTCAAGAATTTGACATTGAGATACGTGATAGAAGTGGGAAGGAGAACCTAGTGGCGGATCATCTGAGCAGATTAGAGAGCAGTGTCGACCCCACCAGCATCGATGATGATTTCCCTGACGAGCACCTCTTGTCCATACACGGTGAGACACCATGGTATGCGGATCTGGTTAACTTTCTTGTTGCATCAGTATTTCCTACACATTTTTCTAGGGCTCAGAGAGATAAACTTAAGAGTGATGCTAAATATTACGTGTGGGATGATCCTTATTTGTGGAAATTTTGTGGAGATCAGATCATTAGGAGGTGTGTTCCAGAGCATGAGTTTACATCTGTACTTACATTCTGTCATTCATTAGAGTGTGGGGGTCATTTTGGACCACAGAGGACAGCTAGGAAAGTTCTGGAGTGTGGATTATATTGGCCTACTTTGTTCCGCGATGCCTACTTATTTTATAGATCATGTGATAGGTGTCAGAGGACTGGGAACATAGGTCCTAGGAACGAGATGCCTCAGCAGTATATTTTATTCTGTGAGATTTTTGATGTTTGGGGTATTGACTTTATGGGTCCTTTTCCTGCTTCATATGGATTTTACTATATCTTATTAGCAGTTGATTATGTTTCTAAATGGGTGGAGGCCATTCCCACCAGGACTGACGATTCTTCTGTGGTTGTTAGTTTTGTCAGGTCTAACATATTCTGCAGGTTTGGAGTGCCTAGAGCCATTGTCAGTGATCAGGGATCACACTTTTGCAACAGGAATATGAAGGCTCTACTTGAAAAATATGGTGTATCGCATCAGACTTCCACACCCTATCATCCTCAGTCAAATGGACAAGCTGAAATTTCAAATAGGGAGGTGAAGTCCATTCTAGAGAAAACAGTTAGACCTGACAGGAAGGACTGGAGCAAGAGGCTAGAGGATGCTTTGTGGGCTTACAGGACTGCCTATAAGACACCTATAGGGATGTCTCCTTACAGGATGGTTTATGGGAAGGCTTGTCATTTACCTGTGGAGATAGAGCACAAGGCTTATTGGGCAGTCAAAGCTTGCAATTTTAATGCTAAGGCTTCAGGAGAAGAGCGAAAGCTTCAGATTCAAGAATTGGAGGAGTTGAGACTTGAGGCTTATGAGAATTCAAGAATTTACAAGGAGAAGACCAAAGTATTTCACGACAAGCACATTGTGGTAAAGGATTTTAAAATTGGTGACAAAGTGCTTTTGTTTAGGTCTCGCCTTAAATTGATCCAAGGGAAGTTGAGATCAAGATGGGAAGGGCCTTATTGTATTACTAATGTGTTTCCCTATGGTTGTGTTGAGATCCAGGATATTCCTACAGGAAAAAGATGGAAGGTGAATGGGCAAAGGCTTAAGAAGTACCATGAGGCGCTCCATGGAGTGATTGTGGAGGAATTGGACTTTAAAGAAAATATCAACCCATTTGAAGGGGAGTTGGTTCCATTCTGACCTTATTTTCATTTGTACATATGCATTTTGATTTTTCTTGCAAATAAATGATTAGTTTCTTTTTACGCATGTCTAGGGTTAGATGTTGCAAATAAATGTATATATTGCAATTTACTTGATTTTCTGGTTCACTTTTGAGCATAATAGCATTAATGACTTCTTGATTCATTTTAGAGGTTTATGGAAGTTAGTTAAATTTGATTGCCAAGGTCTAGGATTTATAGCTTCTTGGATTCATGAATCACATGATATTAGTGTCTATAATGTTGGATATTCGGATTGGAAAGCTTAAGGCAATAATTTTTGTCCTAGTGAGGTTTAAGCCTTATTGTGAGGCATTGGTGTGATTGTTACTCTAGAACTTGCTTTGATTCTATCTATGCCGTTTGATTGGAATTTAAATCATTATTATGAAGGAAAACCATTTTTGGCACTTTTCCCACTTACTTTGGTTCATCTTGTTATAATTCCTCACTATTATTCATACTATTTGTCCTAACCACTTCTTTGACCCATTTTCTTGGACATAGTTGATTCTAATGTTATGTGATGTATTTTGACCGAGACGGCCAAATTTTAAGTGTGGGGGAGGAGAATTGTGGATTTGAGCTTTAGAGAACTCACTTTTTACTCAAAAGCAAGAAAAGTGCTTAAATGTGCCATTTGAGTATCAAGATTTTGGATGGAGCTTTGAAAAAATTCCGAAATCATTCAAGGAGGTTCAATCTGGGATACCAAATGGTTTTTGGATGTCTTCTTGTAAATTTCACAGTGGTAGAAAAGAGTTTCAAGGAGTAGAAGAAAGTATCAAGTGGAGATGTTAAGCGTGGATGCAAGAATGACACATTCACTGTAAAGGCACTGTAAAAATCTGATTTATATGCCAAATTCGTATCAAGAAGCACCAAGAAGCATCAAGCAATGAAGACATCGAATTAGATAGCTTATCTTGTGGAAAAGGAGTGGCAAGAAAAAAAGAAAGGCAATTTAAACAAGCTAAAATGCAAGCTGGAAAAATTCTGTGTGCATTTGTTTGTGCACTGTTTTGGTGCCAAAAACGTGCAAATTTTGTACCAAAAAGCCAAGAGGAGACACTAAACTACAAGAGGATCATATGGGATGTTCTAACTCAGTGGAAGAAATTGCAAGAACAAGTTAAACCGGCTGGAAATGGAGATGTCAAGCTGAAACTGCATGCTGTGAAAGTGCAGAAAATTGCATCTGTTCATGCACTGTAAGTGTGCCATGTTTCGTGCCAAAAAATTGAGATTTTGTGAAGATCAAGAGCACACTTCCATGAGGGTTTAGTACAAGCGAAATCAAATGGTTTAGTGAAGAAGAATTTGGAGAAAACAAGTTAAAGAAGTTGAGACAGTTTGCTGGAATTTCTGAAATTATAGCTGAAAGTTGCTGCTGTAAATAAGTGTTTTGCGTGCCAATTTGCGTGCCAAAAATCGAGATGTTGTGCAAATGAGGAGTACACATGAAGTAGGTTCCATTATGGGTGCAAACAAATGGTAAAGTGAAGAAAAATTTGAAGAAAACCAAGTTCAAAAGTCAAGTTCGAAACTTACCTGTGCAGAATTCTGAAAATTTGAGTTGCTACTGATTTCAAGATATTTGGGCATTGTTTGGTGTGCCAAAAATTGTACCAAAACTCAAGGGGGTAGTCAACTCAGTAATGAAGCCTTGTGTGCAAGTTTCATCTGAAGATTTGAATGGAATTTGAAGTTAAAAATCCGCAAAGTTGAGTGCTGAAAACTGTTAATCTGCAAATTACAGATTTGAGGTTGTTTCTGATTTCAAGCTGTGTGAACACTGTTTTGATTTCCAAAATTCGTGTAAAAAATCAAGAAGATAGTGAACTCAATGAAGAAGCTTTGTGTGCAATTGGAATGTCAAAAAGTGGAAGAAAAACATGTAGAGACGAATTTGAAAGTGGAAGCTGATTTCTGTAAACTGCAGTTCACAGTTTTGATGCGGCAGTGTAAAAAAAAAAAATCCATTTGAGCACTGTTTCGTGTGCCAAAAATTGTATAAAAATTCAAGTGGAGTGTGGAAACAATGAGGAAACTCAGTGATCAAGTGGGATATGCAAAAGCAAGTGGAGATTGAAGAGAAAAATCTGAATAGGAGCTGCTGATTTCTGAAAATCTGCTAATTGCAGTTCTGAGGTTACTGCTGATTTATATCAGTTTGGGCACTAACCATTTCGAGCCCTATTTGAGTTCCAAAAATCATGAAAATTTGCAAGGAAGCAGTAAACTTGATGTAGAAGATCTGTGAAAACTTGGATTGGCAAAATCTGATAAGGGAAGTGGCACAAGAGGGTTTTGAAGCAAAACTGAACCTAATGAACAGTAACTTTACATAGCTACTGATACATTCATTTTTGGACATCATTTCGTGCTCCAAAAATCATGAGAATTTGTAGGGAGATAGTTAACTCACTGATGAAGCTTACAGAATTTTTGGAATGAAGGAAATTGATTGATAAGTGGTCACAAAGAGTGCTTGAATGTACTGCTGATTTTCTGGACAGGAACAGATTTGATTCAATTCTGATTTCAAGGCTTATAGGCAGTGAATTGTTGACCAAAAATTATGAAGAAAATCAGGGAGATAGTGTATTCCATTATGAATCTGTGAGTTCAAGTTTCATTGAAAAATTCGAAGGGAATAAAAAGTTAGAGGTTTCTGAACATTAATGGCAGAGACTGATTTCTGGAATTTCAGATTTAATGTGCAGCTGAAAATCAATTATTTGGAGACCCTCTGGTGTGCAAAATTTGTGCCAAAATTTGAATGGACTGTCGAAACAATTAGGAAGCTTATGGAACAAATTTCACATGAAGATCCAACTGGAATGCGAAGTTAAAAATCTTCAAAGTTGCTGCTGCAAATCCGAAAATTCTGTTTGCACTTGAGAAAAAGGATTAACTTTGTGAATTGAGTTTGAAATTGAAATTCTGAGTTATGGAGCTGTGAATTCACCTAAACCTTATTGAAGAGTTGAAAGTTGAGCAAGTTGTGCATCCAAAGAAATCGAAATGGAAAGAAATGACCAAGAATTGAAGAAAAAAAAAAGAGCTCAAGTTAGTTTTGATTGCCAAAGAGTATCAAAATGGAGATATGAATGCAAATTGCTTTGAAAAATCTCATAGATCTCAAGAATGATCAGTAACAAATGTGTTTGAAGAATTAGAAACAAAGAATTGCACAAGATGAGGAAAAGAGAAGAATGTATCACTTTGAGCCAAAAAGCCTAAGCTAAGTATGAATTCATCAAGAAAAAAAAAAAACTAATAGAGGCTTAGCTACATTCTCCAAATGGTGTGGAAATGCATTCAAATGGAAAGAGGAAGACAAATACTCACATATCCTTCTAATTACCTATGTCTTCCACCTTATTACCTTTTATTGCCTCTTGTGTGCCAAAAATGAAATTTTTGCCTAGTTCTTCATTGATTTACATCTTTCTTGATTTTCATTAGATCCTTCATAATGATGCATTTATATCTATGATTGTGGTAAGGATTAGATGATAAGCAAGTTTATAGTAGAACATGATACATTTGATGCTTGAGAGCTCTCCACTCACTATATGCATATGAAATCTTTTTGAGAGCCACAAAAATTACCTTGTGAGGAGGAAATGGTGGAGATTGTCTTTAAGCCAACCATGATAATTGAATGCATTTAGGGACTGATTAGTGTGAGGAATGAGGACACTAATGCATAGGTACTAGAAATTGGCAATCTTAGGTAATTTTCTTCCATTTAAATCTAAGTTTGATTAAGTAGGTGATTAATTGCTATTTTGGTTCATTTCTTGGTTTGATATGACTTGCACGGGACGTTCAAGGGTAAGTGTGGGGGATTTTGATAGGTCAACATTTTATCATTTTAATTGAGTTAATTTTGGTTGATTTGTAGGTGCAAATTGATACTAATGGCAAAAATTGGGTCTTAAATGCAATTTCTCTATTTAATTGGACCTAATTGTAATTTCTA
>JBBPFP011204710.1:0-10952 GCA_037974795.1 Kaempferia galanga
GTTAATTCTGAGTAACTTTTAGCTGGCATGAGATAAATGATCATTTCTGTGAAGATCATTTGAACTTCTATAGCATACTGCAAATATATTCTTTCGGTTGTTTGAGGACACGTTTCAGAAAGACTTTTAGGAGAAATGTTAACTTGTTAATTGAATGAAAAAGAAGTCGATACCTTCTTATTTAACATCACATTTCATGAATGACTCAAATGTTCAAAATTCTATATAATTTCAAGTGAACTGATCCATGTCAGAAAGCGCACCACTGCCTCATCACAATCCCGACTACCTCGTTAAGCATTGCGAACCATCACTACCAACTCCAGTAAGCATTATAGCAAGTAGGCCAGACTTCACTCTGCCATCAGTATCATTGTTGCCGCAGCTAGCTACTGTAAATCTAGGCTGAAAGAGATAATTTTGTAAACATTCCAGAGACAAAATTCTGTCAAATGGTCTCTATTCAAACTTCCAGATTAGAAATTTGTGCATCCTAAAACTTATGCATTTATCTGGTCTTGTTTTCCTAATATACTCATGTGTTCTACTGGTTTGAAGGGGGGTTTTTTTTTTGTCTGAACAGAGCTAGAAATAGATTCGATAAAAAATCCAGAGAATGAAGAAGTCGGACGTCTGATTTCTCCACAAGAGGCCTGCAATAAAATTGCCGAGGTTGTCCAGGAAGCTGTGAAAAAGATGGAGATGGTTGCTGAGGAAAAGATGCGGATGTTCAAGCGAGCTCGTCTAGCTCTTGAGAGCTGCGATCGTGAGCTAGAGGACAAGGCTAGAGAAGTTCAAGAGCTGAAACTGGAGAGACAGAGGAAGAAGCAGCAGGTGGAGGAACTGGAGAGCATAATCAGGCTGAAGCAGGCAGAGGCCGAGATGTTCCAGCTTAAAGCGACCGAGGCAAAGCAGGAAGCTGAGAGACTACAGAGCATCGCAATGTCCAAGTCGGAGAAGGCCGAGCAGGACTATGCAAGTATGTACCTGAAACGTCGTCTAGAGGAAGCCGAAGCTGAAAAACAGTACATCTACGAAAAGATAAAGCATCAAGAGAGCCAGAGGCCGCCACAGGGAAGCAGCAGCGGCGGTGGCGACCAGATACTAAACAAAATTCAGGACTTGCTGAAGAATATGTATAGTGTGACAGCAAATACTGACGGGCAACAATCAAAATGATCTACTGCTGTCTGCCTACAACTTGTTCTAATCCTATAGTGTGATAAAGGTAAATCGACTATAAAGGTGCTGTTAGCTTGTCAACGGGATATTAGTACCTCTCATGGACTAATCTTGTAATGTCTAAGGTAGATTATGTTTGTCTGGTGAATGTAGCCTGTTCTAAATATTAAATATAAGAAACATCAATCTAAAACTGGGGAATTGAAGAGAAAGGATGAAAGAGATAAATTTCAGAGACGAGCATTCAGCTATTTTTATACAAAATGCTTTGCGTCTTAAATGAAAAATAAAACCATTCTAAAAATGAATTTAAATGAATAAATATTAAAAAAAATCTATTTGTTTTTTTAATAATTATATTTCTTGTTGAATTAAATAGGATTGAGTTAGTACACCGCGTGTGATATTTACCTGCTAAAAGGCGGACGGCGGTCCAGCCCGACCGGCCCGGATTTTATTTGGAAAAATTGTTTTGTCTCTACGCAAAGAATACCAAAATCCACCCAAACAATCCTCACCGTTCATGTATTCCACCCTCGGCGACCGAAGGCCGGGTGCGTGTGGGGGTTTTCATGGAGAGTACCCAAAGGACTCTTAATTACTATACCGAATCCGGCGCGTTTATATTAACCCTTGCAGCGATCCGAGTAACGTGCCTCATCGTTAACGCCGGCTCGAGCTCGATCTCTCCTCCGGATCTCCAGTTTTATAGATCTCTCCGTTCATCTATCCGGCGAGAATATGGTAAGCCTCCGATAGGAGCTTTGATTTTAATTCTTCTTCTCTTCAGATTCTTCTTAGGCCTCCGCGATTTTGTGGGGTTTTTTCGTCAGTTCAAATTTTTTTTTCTCGTTTTCTCGAATGGATCTGTTCGATTCAATCATTCACGCTGTTCGCCTCGAAGTTCCCAATGGGAATTTTGTGTGGATGTTCAAATATTAGCTCTCTGTTGATATTGCATGGGAATTTGTAGATCTGATCCTTTTTCTGTAGCGCGAGGAAATTATTTTTCCGAGGGAGTTTTCCTCGGCTGCGATCTGCTCGCTTGCCTTGTTCTTTGTAATAATTTTTTAGGAAAATAGTTCGTACTTACTGAGTTGATAGAGAAATGGAATTCTGATAAACCTACTGCTTCTTAACGCATAAGTTAATGCTCGATCTAATATATCAGAAGGTAGATTTCTTTTTCTTTTTCTTTTTCTTTTTCTTTTTGGACGCAATTTTTCTTCGTTATCAATATATTATCAAAAAAGTAAAAAAATAAAAAATAAAAATAAAATAGTAGTTGTCATACTTATGTTCTATCAGTTTGCTGTTATTGATTCTAGCGTTGAAATGTTCATTTCTAAAATTATGGCATTAAATTATTCAAATGCATATTAGAAGCTATAATCCAGTGGATCTCCAGTGATAGCACCATAAAATGAAGTCTAGTAGATCAAACTTTCGAGTTTGGGTTGTGCCCTATATACAACATTAGAAAACTGTTAACATTGGCATGGATTAGTGAAAATAAAAACTTGATTTCGTAATTTTAATGTTTGGTGGAAGAGCTCTAATTGCTTTTAGTCCTTTAATTTTTTTAACTGGACAACAATTTTCTACACCTTTTCTTGAACACATGCAATCACTGATTGTAAAAGTTGATACATTATCTTTTTCAGTTTTATGTTTTGATGACCAAGTACTTGATAGGTATCTGTTGTTTCAATAGTGAAAAAGGGACTAGAATTCCAAGGTTTGAGTAGCCAGTTTTTTTAATGATAACGTAAGATGAGTAACTCCCAATAATTTGGTGCCTGATTACTAAATCAACTATGTTTGTCTGCATTACTTGTATAATCAGAGTCTAATTTCAATTCCTATATAAAAATTTGCCAAACTAATTTAGTAATGAGAAGTTTTTTTCCCTGTTTCTCCAAGTTTCAGGCACAAGAGTTGAAACTTAATTTCTGAAAATTCATTTCTGGTATAGCTTGTTTGGCATCAATTCCAGTTGGAAAAGAATTCTAATGCCAATGATTATCTTCGGAGTTGAGAAAATGAAAATAAAAATCCCATTATTTTGGAACACTAGATCTTGAATCTAACCTACATTTTATTATACTTTTTTTTTTTCACCAAACACACACCACACACAAGAGAATTCCAATTGTATAAATTGTCTGTCTCAAATAAGTTAGTGATTTCTTTTGAGTTTTATATGCAATTCAACCAGAATACCGTGTAATGGCCTTTCTACTTTTAGAATCCATTAAATGGTTGGAATGTGGATCTCTGGAATGGTGTGAATGTGGATGGTTCTCTACATGATCTTGTTTCCTTCATTTGCAGACAACATCAAGACGCCTCGCAGAGAGGAAGGTGGCTAAGTTCCAGAAAAATATAACAAAGAGGGGATCTGTACCTGAGACAACAGTGAAAAAGGGAAATGACTACCCTGTTGGACCCATTGTCCTGGGATTCTTCATCTTTGTTGTCATCGGATCATGTAAGACATCCTGTCTTCATTCCCTAAATGTTTGAGTTTGGATTTTTTAGGTATAATAGTTCAAGCAAAACCATGAGAGATGGTGCAGTGCAGGCATAGATTTGTCTCTTTTATGCATGCAAGGGCACGTTATCTTTTGAAGGAGCAATCAAAATCTCTTTGCACTCCCCATCGTTTGAATCGAATATATAACCTACAGAGGGAATCACACACTAAATTTCTCTACCATTCATGAATGTACACTTCCTTTCATCTTCCCCCTCTTGTTTTTCTATCCAAGTAAACTTACCCTTAATTTTGACAACAAGACCATTAATCTTCCCTAGTATTTCCTCCTAATCTTCAATTGAGCAACAACAATAATAATCTATCTTGTCCTACTAAGTGGGGTTGACTATATGAATGTTTCTACGCCATTAAATTTGATCCTTTAATATATCTTCATTTATATTTAAATAATTTGTATTCTATTTTAGTTGCTACATCATTTCACATCACCTAAATACATATAGTATTATTTTAAATAGTTTTTCGTTGTTAGAAATTTAGGAGGGAGAGAGGCACATTCAGCTTATGTATTTGTTTTGTTATTTTCCCTACTTTTCTATCCAACAAAAGTTCTCTAAAGGTCATACTTCTGCTGACTTTGTTAACGACCTCTAAAATCTAAAATCCTTTTTCTTTTGGTTGCAGCTCTGTTTCAGATTATTAGGACTGCCACCAGTGGAGGGGCGGCATAGACCAGAATTGAAGGACAATTGTTACAGCTCAAAGCTACTGCTCTGTAACTTTATGACACTCGTTTAAACCTGGCAACTAAATTCAATGGAGACGTTTTAAATGTATTTGTGTAGTGTCTCTAGATCCTAGTGTTTTGGCGCTAAAGATATCATATACCCCTTCTTTTACAATCTGCATTTGAGTGCCAGTTATAGCAAATCGAACATTTTAAATATCCAGATCACAAACAAGCCACTCTTGCCCTAAATTTAAGCGCAAATTATTTTTGTAAATTGAAGATGCAAATGAATTTAGGAATCAGCTTTACAAATTGTTTCTTCAGGAACGAGCCTAGTCCCGACGAGAATCGCCTGCAATTCAGTAGCCAGACGAGTCTTTCCGGACGCAGAAATCCCCTCGAGAAGCTCAGCGAGCAATGCCTCATCGGGCGCCATGCGCCTCCCTGCCATCTCCTTCAACACTTCGACCGCGCCTTCGAAATCGTCGTTCTGGCAGAAGGTGGATATCAAGAGCTCGAACGTACCGCCGTCCGGTGCGAATCCACTCCTCTTCATGGCCTTGTAGACCTCGAGCGCCCGCTCGGAGTTCTTCCTCCTGCATTGCCCAGCGATGAGAGCAGCATAGGTCATGCCATTGGGGACGAGATTCTTGCCATTGAGCTCCTTCACCAAACAAGCAGCCTTCTTCGTTTTCCCGACTTTGCAAAGGCCCTTTATCAGAGCATTGTAGGTGACGATATCGACCGCGATCCCGTTGGTCACCATCTCCTCGTACAGCCTCGATCCCTTCTCTACATCATCGACTCCGCTGTAACCATTTATCAGGGTGTTGTAGGTGATCGTGTTCGGCTTCAACTGGGCGGCTTTCATCTCCTGAAAACATCTGTAAGCCTCGTGCAGTTTGCCTTCCTTGCAGAACCCATGGATGAGAGTGTTGTAGGTTACCTCAGTCGGCTGCAAGCCTTTGCTGATCATTGTGTTCTTCAGCTTCGAGGCCAGATCCGGGATCCCTTTCTTACAGTGAGCATCGATCAAGGTATTGAATGAGACGACGGTGGGACTGCACCCGATCGATTCCATCTTCTCGAGTAATCGGAGAGCTTGCTCCGATTTCCCCAATTTGCAAAGGGCGGATATCACCATGTTTAGGGTATAGACGTTGGGCGAGATCCGGCACCGCTGCATCTCCCGATGGAAGGCCACCGCGACGTCAGCCCGGCCCCGATCGAGCAGAGAGCTCAAGAAGGCGTTGCACGATTTGAGTTTGGGGGAGAATCCGTAGTCCCGCATCAGCCGGAAGGTCTCGCTGGCCTTCCTGAGCTTCCTCTCGTGGGAGTAGGCCTTGAACATGGAGTCGAAGACGGCGGGAGACGAGTCGCAGAGGCGGTAGGTGCGGAGGACGGCGTCGAAGAGCTCGGAGGTGGAGTTCTGGGTGCGAGGGACCAGGTTTTGCCGGAAGATCTGCTCCGCGACGGTGAAGCGGCGGGATTTCGTGAGGATGTGGAGCACGATGGCGTGGGTGTCGAGGGAGTGGGACGCGGGGGGGCCGTGGGTGAGGCTCCAGCGGTAGAACTGGAGGGAGAGGATGGGATCGTGGCGAAGGCGGAGGAGGATGTGGGTGGTGCGGAAGGGTGTGAGGAAAGGGGCTAGCGCGTTTAGGGCCGCCCAATCGCCATGAAGGAGATGACTGTGGGCGACGGAGATGAAGTCGTGGTCGCGGCCTCGGGAGTCGGGGATCGAATGGAAGGGGATGGGAAGTGCCGCAGGGAAGGCGGCGGCGGCGGCGGCGGAGAAGTGGCGAACGGAGTCAAGGGATTTCATAGCAGCAAATTTGATCGGAAGAGAAGGTATAAATTTCTAACTGTTTATATATATATTATTATTTTGCCAGGAAAATAAATTAAAAAGGCCATTTTTTAATTTTTTTTATTATTACTTTTAATGCGTAAGGTAATCCTAATTTTTATCATTATTTTTTAAATTTTATTTTGATTGCTTTTAATTACAATTTTAATTAATAAATAACAATTATATTTATAATCTAATTAATCATTTATTTTGACTTTAATTTTTTTTTAGGATATCTGATAAATTGAGCCCTTAAATTGTTTTGTTATTTCTTTCGGCTAATTTATATAGAAAATTTCTATATAAATAATTTATAATGTAGATGTTATAATAATATAAAAAGGGAAGGACTTTCGAAATTTAAAAGTACAACGTTTTGATAATAATAGGAAAAACAAGCAAACTCCTTTCGACGGTTCCAATAAAGGCAACGATCCTTTCGCTTTTGCCTTTGCCCAAAGAAAATCTAATGATGGCTACTCGGAAAAACTACGTGACCCTCAAGCAACTGCAGGAACAGCGCCTCAAGGAGAAGGGCGACGAGGAACAAAGACTTCGCAATCTTCGTCTCGATCTCAACACCAAGCGAGGAGAGGCGGCCCGATCCAGCAAGGATCGGCCTCCTCCTGTATCCCTTAGACGGGATGTTGCGAAGCCGGCGTCGCCCTCGATCCCAGAGCTGGAAGAGGCGGAGAGGACCGCCGGCGATTCCGCTCCGGCCCCTCCCATCGTCAAACCCGCTGGCGGAGATCGTAAGCCGACTTGGAGGGAGAAGCAGGAGAAGAGGGCGAAATCCGAGTCGGAGAAGCGACCCGGACCCGGGTCGGCGGCCATCGAATCCGATACGGCGGAGGGGGAGGAGAAATCCATCGCGGTGAACATGGAGGGCGAGGGTCGAAATCGGCGGGGAGTGGGGCGGCCCAAGCCCGTCGGGGTCCCTGGAGGCCGAGGATCTGAGTGGCCAGGGCGGATCGAGCGGCAGAGATTCAACGGAAGCTATGGAGCCGTCGCCGGTGCGCCGAGGAGGAGTTGGATGGCGCCGAGAGGAGGCGATGGACGGCGGCTGAGGAACGCCACCGAGGGTGGTTCGGTGTGGGTCAGGAAGACGACAAATTCTTAACTAGTTCCGGCGGAACATTCCAAGGTATTGCAAAACAAAACAATTTGAATTGGCCTTTAGAATATTCGTCGTTGGACTTTAGTACTATTAAAAATTTACCATAGTGTTTTGTTATTCTAGAAATATTTTTATTCCCATGATATTGTAGGAGCTTTAGTTAAAAGTCCTAGTTAGTGTCTGGGAAAACTTTTATTTATTTAAAAATAATTTTTATAAAATTATTTTGAAGTTATAAAATTATTTTAAAGTTATTGAGAAACTAAAGTATACACATCCTTAAATAAAAAATAGAAGCGGGTAAAGTTTGAGTGTTTGGTAAATAATTATTTTAGAATTTAATTTTTTTAGTTAAATGATAATAATATTTTTAAATTATATATATATTAATCCTTTTTTAATTGTCTAAATATAATTTTGATACCACATCATTATATTTATATAATTATTATTATATTTTAATTACTGTATTAAAATTAATTTTTTAACATGAATATTTAAAAATATATATATAATTAATAAAAATATAAATACAAAAAATGATAAAATTTCTATAAGTTCACAAAAATATATATAAAAAATTCCTGGAAATGTAAATTATATAAAAATATAAAATATTATTTATAAAATAAATACTTTTAGGTTAAAAGTGTGACATAATTAGGAGCAAAATTGAAGTCAAAATGTGATGATAATTATGAAAATGTTAAATTTATTAAGGACATAAATATCAATTTTAATTTTATACCATAGACAAAAAGCAAAAATAAAAAAATATATTAAATTTTTTACTTTTAACTTTTGAATAAAATTATAAAAAGAAAAGTATAATTTAACATTTACAAATACTCAAAAATACTTCTGTATAACTAAAATATAATAAGTAATCTGTAAGGTCGGCTAAATAGGCTAACATAAATAAAGTTTTAGCGTAGATTAACTTTGATGGACATTTCTATTTTATTATAGTTTTGATATAAAAAACATTATGTTATAAAAGTTTACACAAAATCAATTTCATTGTTGCAATTTTATAAAATCACTCTAAAGTATTTCATCGATTTTAAGTAATAAATTGTAGAGTATGTTACAATTTCAGGCCCATTAAACTTTACGCAATTACAATAGCCAAAGGGGTATTAAATGGCCACTTAATCAGCATGTGATTGAAGGTGGAGTGTTTATTTAACATATTCAATGCACCCCACCGTCCATCTGTCTATTAGTAGCTTAAGCTTTATTTATTTTTTTATTATTATTATTATTATCATTATTTGCCCATACGAGCGACTATTCTGTTAAGGTAAAATACTTTCATAATTTATTTATTTGTATTTTGTTATAGGGTTAACGATACTGAGCCGTTTGAGATGAGCTATATCTCCATGATAAACTTTATTTGTGTAGTCAGAAGTGAAAGTAAGCAATTGGAAATTGAAATCAAGTAGCCACTTTGTTGTAGCCCCTTTCACCTTTCTTGACAGACAGACAAACAAACAAACAAGTGGAAGACGAAATGGTTCCACTTCATTTCAACACAAAAATACACATCAAATTAACAGATTTGGAACAAAAACACTAAGCGCACACCGGCCATCAAGCAGCTAGCAGCGTCTTCGTGGGCCACCATCTACTCCTCCTCAGGCGTTTCTTCCGGTTTAGGTGCCTCCGACTCGCCGGCCGCTTCTTCATCCACACTCGAACTCTTCTCTCTGTCGGCCTCCAGCTGGCTCAGGTTCCCCTTCTCCTTGATGAGCTGAGTGTGGTGGTGCTTGCAGAAGAGCTTCCCGTCGTGGGCAATGTAGTTTGAAGGGCTGATGACGCATCCCCCATGGCAGCATTTGAAGCAGCTCTTGTGGTATGCAGCTCCATTAACCTTAACCTTCAAGGACAATTCAGATATGTGTATCAGCAATCGGAGTTATAGATCAACCACATCGAGATGTGCATACCCTTTCAGTTGGATAAACAGTCTTTTCGCATCCAACGCACTTCTCTTTCGTGCCGACGAAAGCACTCGACACTCTGCTCGCATTCTGCAGCCGATCATTCGTAATTAGTTGTTTATTTCATTGTCGGTGTAAATTAACCAATCGAGAGCAATCGGATCTAGCTACCTCGTTGTCGACGGGCTTTTCTGGCTTCACAACTTTCGGGATCCCTGAGGAAGAATGCAAACGAGAGCGGTTTCAGGTTACAGATGAAGGAGAAAAATAGCAGAGAATGATGGCGACCTTCGAAGCTCTTGTCCAGGCTGCCAGTGCTCTTGTAGAGCTGATCGAAATGGGGCTTGCAGTATAACACTCCTTCGAAGGAATTGTAGTTTCCCAACTGCAAGAAAAAGGGAAAAGGAAAAAGGAAAAGGGGATCGATAACAAGAACAACAATCATTGGGAAAATTAAACGAATAGGATGAAATGGACCTTCAAGGTGCCATTGCAATGGTGGCAGCGGAAGCAGGCCTTGTGGTAGGCTCGCTTGTCGGCGACCAGCTTGTCGACCAAGTACACTGTCTTGTCGCAGGCGGTGCACTTGGTGGTCGTCCCCTGGAACGCCATCTTCGCCTCTCTCTCTCTCTCTCTCTCTCCGCCTTTGGTAACAGAATGCGGTGTTGTTTGGGCCCAGATGAGATTGAGGTGGGAGGAGGAAGGATTGGAGGGGAGGGAGAGGGATAAAAGGAAGGAGGTGGGAGGGAGAGGATTGCGGAGGAGCCGACGAATAAGGAGGGATGGAGGTCATGATCTCGGCGGATGGAAAGACAGGTAACGTGAGCTAGAAAGAAAGGGAGAGGTCGGAAAACAACGGTCTCAGGTGACCATCACTTATTATTATTATTATTATTATTTGGGGCCATTTTAATTATTTATTTTTTAATAAATAAAGTTGGAAAATAGGGTTTGGTTCTTCACAGCTAGTGATGGCAAATGACAACGAAGAGGACGAGACACCAGCGAACAACTGTCACAGCTTTTTGCATAATCCAGATATCCATTTCCATGTTTATTTTTTAAAAAAAAATCTATTTCTTAGAAAATAATTTTAAGATATTTATTAATTTTTTTATAATTAAAAAATATCCATGTAATATTTTCACGAGCCATACATCATAAATCAAATATCTTTATTTATTATTTTTTTATTTCATATCTCTATATAATTTTTATTTAATATTTTAATTAATCATTATATTTAATGTAATTATAATTTTTAATTAATTAACTTATAAATTTTAATTTAATTACATTTATATTTTTTTTATTTAATATTTAATTAACTTATAAATTTTAATTTAATGATATTCATTTGTATATTTTTTTAACTTATAAAATATATTTATCTTCGTACCACTTTAATTATTACTACCGATTTAAAATATTATAATTACATGTTTCATAAAATAAATTATTTTTTAAATTATTGTAAATTGGTCAAATATGTAATATTATCTTAACATTAATTATTAGCTCCATCTACTAGAGAAAAAGATGGATTTAATTTTTCAAACTTATTCTTAAATTAAAAAACCCCAAACCTCTCCTTATAATCATGCAAGATTTATTTTATAGGTTTTTTC
>JBBPFP011205256.1:0-10948 GCA_037974795.1 Kaempferia galanga
GTTCTTGGTGGGTATTTAATAGTTTCTTCTATTTTCAAAGTATTTTATTATAGATTTGTAATGCATATCTACTGAGCAACCTTGAGTACTTCCTCAAACCGTTTGTCTTGTCCTCTCAGATCAGTGCGGTGATTAAAGCATGGGAGGTTGCCACATGAGGTCTTGGGGCATGCCTTGACCATTTATACTAATGGCTAGTAGCCACCTATGATTTACCTCCTCCGTGTTGGCTCAAGGACGGATTGACAAAGATGCGGGTGGCAATCGAATCACCTTTTTTATCTTGTGCCTCAATTTATCTTTTTGTTAGTTTATTATTACTATTTTTTTAAATCAATTTCAGTCTGAAGTACTTTGCTGTTTGTGTTTACCAAATTTGAATTACAATTCCTATCAATTAATGATCATAGCAACCTTCCGTACTCCTCTTGGGTTGCTCTTGTTACGTTTTTTTTTCTTCTTTTATTTTTTTAAAGTTTATTTTTAGTTTTGGAGTATTTTGTTGGCGTTTCCCAACGACAATATTGTAATAATTAAGCTTTCATTTTCTGAAATCATACAATGTCCATCAAGAATGAAAGCTTTGGTCCAAAAACCAAATTGTTACCGTATGATCCTGTGATCACATATTCGAATAAGTTGGTAACCTGTGATCACACGCTATTTGTGTGCTTTCTCCCAGAAGAGTCTTATTATGGATTCTTGTCCCGGGCATTTCTAATATTATATAAATTATCTATAATATGTTAAATTTAACTATTACAAGGATAATTATATTGCTAACTGAGATTGTTAGAACTAAAACTCAATAATTTTTTTTATTAAAGCCAATAAATAAGTAAATTTTAATATTACAAAATTCATCTCGATTGGGTTTAGCTCCTCTATCTTGTTAAACAGTCGATCCAAGAACCTCCTATAGCTTTGTGCATGTCAATCCAAAACTAATTCAATTTATTTCATAGGTGAACTTCTGTAACCTGAATCCAATAAATAAAATCAAACCAAACCAAAAACAAAACATTGATTTTGATTTGGATACTAAGCAAAATTATTCAGTTTAGTTTGATTTCAATCTGAACTTAGACCCTAAACCCAAGATGTGAGTTTGAAAACCCCCTAATCGTGCCTAAAAATAAGCCCATTCGATAACTAATCAGACTGAATTCACGACAACAACCTCAAATAACACTTGGAACAAGTAGATCTATAGAGGCGGAAATTAAATTTCAGAATATAACATAGTATAGATTCCGAAATCTCTTACTGAGTAGGTAGTTGATTCTCCGGTTGTGAGAAGAAGTCTTTGGCTTTGTGTGCAACCTGTTCTTCCAACATTGCTTCGACCATAATGTTGGAGCCATTTATTTCTTCTGTCATCACATCATACAGTTTTGGATTTCAAAACAAAGTGCAATTTAAATAAAAAAGAAAAGGGATTAGGGTTTACCGCTATGCTTGGGAAGTAATCCTAAAGTTTCAGCAGATACAGGCAGTACATTGGGCAGACCACCGTCGGCGTTTGGTTTCACCTCAGTCTCATGAGTTGCAGGACCGGATTCGTTGCCTATAGCTTCAGCTAACTTGGCATAGGCGATCGCTCGGCTATGCAGAGTAGAAGTTGAATTTTCTTTATCGAGAGCCTAAAGTGTAAAAAGAAAAAAAGAAGAAATAAGTAAATTGAATTGTTAAGTCAAATGAGATAGATGCTGCAAAAAAAATAAACAAACCACACTAATATTAGGTTTTGTTGCATCTTCTCGAGTACCAGAGGTTCCTGATTTGGTGGCTAGATCTTGAACTAGCTGGGCATATGAGCTTGCTTGGCCGTGCAATCCAGAAGAAGCTGAATTTGTTCGATTGAGAACCTAAAGAGGATGACACAATAAACAAAGAGGGCTAATCCCACAGAAATAATATATAAATAAGTGAGTTTAGTGAAACCTGAGGGATTGAAGTGATTTGTGCATTTTCTTGATTGGTTTCATCAGCAATATCAGAACCAGCTAAGAAAAGCACCCTTAGATATTACTCAGAGGAGCAGGGCGACGAAACAAAAAGCAAAAAAAGGAAATTCTGGGTCTTATGACAGAGGTTGAAGAACATACTTGTGCTTTGCTGTGATTCCGGAATGTCCAGCCTCCGCATAAATGGATCTGGGTGCAGAATTCCCAAGTTTCTAATTTCGTGACGAATTACTTCATATTGAGCAATGGCATCTCGGAGTTCTTTGTGCACCTATATAAACGCAAACCACAAGGAATGGAAATGAAGTCAGATAGTATAACATAACCAAAAATTTCATTGGAGAATCTGAAATTCCATTATACTGGTTAATCTTTGTCATCTTATAGGAGTTCAGAAAACACCGACTGAAGAGAAGGAAAGAAAAAAAAGTACCTTGGTAGCTTCAGATTGCTGTATGATAGGTTGCAACTGGTTACGAAACAACAAGACATGTCCCACAGCTTTTCCTACTAATCTCCCAGCTGTCTTTGCAATAACTGGGAGATCTTTTGGTTCTGGTTATGTTACAGGGAAAGGATTGAACTTAACTAGAATAGCTGAATCGAATAAGCTCGACTAAAAAGACAATGCAAAAGATGCATACTAACTAGGACTCCAGCAGCTCCAATAATAAGAAATAGCTGTCCTAATGAAACGCCAAACATCGAAAGTGTTCCTGCAGAGGCCCCTTTTATGTTCATATGTTAATTCATTTAATTCAATTATCTCCACGAAAGGTCCGAGCACAAATAGTGAATTTTATATAAATTTTGATCGACTTTAAAATGTAGATATGCTATTGAAAGTCATAATTGTCACTCTCCAAGAGGATTCTCTCCATAGGTACAAAAGAATCCATTTGTTGATGTGATAAATCTAACAAGAAGACTTGTGCCAAGAACTGTACCATGTGGCATATGCATTATAAAAGGCATGCAACATGGTGCAACATATAACTAATCGCTTGCATAGATCGCCTAATAGCATGGTAGACAAGAACAAAAGTGTAATCGAAGAAATTAACATGTTTCCAAGCATCCAAAGAAGTGATTTTGTACAATTCATTACATTCAATTATCTCCATGAAAGGTCCGACAAGCACAAATAGTGAACTTTATATAATTTTTTATCGACTTTAAAATGTAGATATGCTATTCAAAGTCATAATTGTCACTCTCCAAGAGGATTCTCTCCATAGGTACTAAAGAATACATTTGTTGATGTGATAAATCTAACAACAAGACTGGTGCCAACCACTGTACCATGTGGCATATGCATTACAAAATGCAACATGGTGCAACATATAACTAATCACTAGCACAGATCGCATAAGAGCACGATAAACAAGCACAAAGGTGTAATCGAAGAAAATAACATGTTTCCAAGCATCAGAAGAAGTGTTTTCGTCATTATATATATGTGTAAACGAGTTTTTCTGTTAAGTTTCTCCTCCATAGGATGAACCTAGAGGAAAGAGCCTTATTAGAAGCCAAACACCGTCAATTAGGCTACACAGACGAAGAACGACAACAATAAACTGAACGATCCTTGCCACAACCACTGTCCGTAATGGGGAAGAAAAGGGTTCAGGACAAGATCGAAATAGCAGAAGAAAAAGGAGAACGAAGCTCTAGGGCTTACCGCTGCTGCACTTCGTTGATTTCGCAAAATACTCGTGGAATCGGTGAAAAGAAGAGGTGATCGCACCGGAAAGAGACAGGAAGCTCCGCTCCTCTCGCTGCTCGCCTTGCGTCGCCTGGAGAAGGAGAGGCGGGGAAGATCTCGCACAGGATCGCAGGGAAGGAACACCCTAGAAGTGGCACCCAACGACACGTGCTAAACATGTGATCGGCATGTATAATTATTGAATTTAATAATCCAACATAAATAAATAAAAAATGACGTCATTATTTATTTATTTATTTTTCATTTTCACTGCCGGTCAACGACGGGAGCTTACTCGTCCGCTGGCTCGCTCCTAGAAGGTGCAGGATCCCGCCTATAAAAGGGAGTGCGATCCCCACTTCCTCTTGAACTCCGAGAAGAAGGACCAGATCTAGGGTTCCGGCGATGAGCTCCGTCGTCTCGCGTTCATCCTCTCGCTCCCTGTAATCGCCCCCACCCCGTTTCTTTTCGCCCAATTTACGATCGATTATCGGCAAATTAATTTTTGATCTTCCATTTGGAGTGTGAAATTGGGAAAGGATGCAAGGATTTAAGGAAGTGTCTTCATGATTGTTTTTTTTTTGTATGATAGTTGATTTTGTTTTGAACTGATGCAAGCTTGTTTCCTGAATTTTTTTATTCATTATTATTCTTTTTTATGAATGTGAAAAACAGTCGTGCTGGTCTCTCCAGATTTGGAAGATCATTGTCAAGCGAATCAAATCGGTTAGATGAGCCTCTGAAAGCTGAGGAAGCAGGAAGTGCGCGATCATCTACGAAGGTGTTGTTGGATTTCATGCTCAGCCGAGCTTTTTGTTACTTCCCCCCCTTTTTTCCCCTCTCCTCCTGATATTATGTTTGTCGTAACAGTTACTTGTACTAGGTGGTAATGGTTTTGTTGGATCACATGTCTGCAAAGAAGCGCTGGCGCAAGGATTATCTGTTTCTAGTCTCAGCAGGTGGTTTCTTTGATGCATGCTATGATCATTTGGTTTGCCTTAGCTTCGTGGAAGCTTGTCTATACTGAAAACATACTTATGCTGTTTTAAAATATTGTCATTATTCTACAATGTGATCGTTTTCATTGCATGAAGAGTGTTGAGGTTTTTTCATAATGGCTAAGTGAATGGGTGGCGCATTTTTTTTTTCTTTTAGGAGCAGTGTTTAAAGTTCTTCTGGTCGGCTTGTTTTTGTGCTTCATATTTTCTGACCTAAAGTGATGTCCTTTTTTTATAATTGTTTACCGATGAACAATCATTGATTTAATATTCAGTCATACTTTGCAACTTTTGCACCTATTTAACTGTTATCTAAGAATCTTTTAAAAAACTTAGTGTGTGTTTGAATGGAGGAACGAGGCGGAAGAGGAGAGTGAGGAAGGGGTTGGAAAGAGGTTAACCCTTGTTTGGAAGTCTTAATAAGGGATAGGCAAGGTTTGCACATTTCTTGCCAAACTGGAACTGAGGATCAAAATGGAAAATAGAGAAAGTAATAAGAATTATTATTTTATTAGGTTACTCGTACATCTTTCTCTACAAGTTAAAGAATGAAAAATTTGCTCTCTCCCTTATTTGTCTGGATAATAACTTCCAAACAATGGATACTCTCAATTCCCATCCATTGCTCTCACTGTCTCCCCTTTCTTTCTCAAGAACTGCTGAAACACATCCTGAAGGTAAATTCTGGATGTTCTTCTATGTCTTCTGGAAGCATTGAGTTTGTGCTGCTTCTAGCTCGGATATGCTTTTTTATTAAGATGTGTAGTCCATGTTGCTCTAAAATTATCTGAGAATGAATGAATGAACATTATGCTTGCTTTGACACTCGATCTTGTAGTCAGGTCTGGAAGGCCATCAATACGTGAATCCTGGGCTGATAAAGTTGAGTGGTACAGAGGTAAGAAAAAGAAGAAAAAAGCCTCTTAAAACACATATAGTTCAACTCTCAAATAGTTATGTTTTTATTTGGTAGGGAACCTTCTTGAGCCTGAATCTTTGAAGGATGCTATGAATAATGCAACTGCTGTGGTATGTATTACTTGTACAATTTGTTGTTCCGATGACTGGTTAAATTGCATTTGGCTGCAAGACACATTTTAAAATAATTTATTTCTACAATATCAAAGTTAATTTAAAATTTATCTATAAGAACACAAGAAGTGAAATAGAAGCTAGAGACTTGATTATACTATTGGATATGTGCATTTGCTAAAGACTTGTGGTGATATTATAGTTATACTACATAGATGTTGTAGAGCTGCTTTTACCATTCAGAAAGGGTGCTTGTCATTGATAAATTTTACATACTAGACTTTCACATTTTTGCGCAATCATTTTTGCAGAAAGGTTAACACATTTTTGCATCATCCGGTTGAATGTTTCCAGAAAGGGTCCTTTCAGCAAATTCTGTATAATCTGTTCCCTTTCATATTTCCAGAAAGGGTCCTTTTAGAAATGTTTGAAATTTCATTTTATTGACTTCCTTGATATATAAAAATCTAAATAAATGTTAAATTGCCGATGTCTCTGTCCAGATTGTCCAAATGTAGTTTTGTTTTGGCCTCTCTGAGAATCTTTTTTTGTCTTTTTTTGGTACTGTTGCTGTTTTAAATGGTAGATTCGAACATAATTTCTTCAGTTAAAGCAGGCAAAGGTCAGTAGTTGTTCTTTTAATACTCAAATTGAGTTAAATAGTGGCATTCATGTGTAAATAATCAGATATCTTCAATTTAAGTAGGCCAATGTTAGTAGTTTGTTTCTTTTAATATTCAAACTGCGATAAATTGAGAATTTTGTCTCTAAATAACTGGATATCTATTCTCTATCAGTTGATGGATTCCTATAAGCTGTGATCTGAGGATCAATTTTCATAGGTGTCTTGTGTTGGAGGCTTTGGATCCCCTTCCCATATGCGGACACTCAATGGGACTGCAAATGTCAATGCTGTACAAGTTGCTTCGGAACAAGGTTTACATCTTTCTCCTGGGCCTTTATTCTTAGGATTCAGCTTTTTGGTTTTAGTTTCTGATAATGCATTTTGCTTCCTAATTGTTGTACATTTGGGACCTAATGTCTGCTGAATCCTCGACGTTGAGGCAAGTATGAATGCTATAATTGCTGAAAATGGCAATGATTTTTTTTTTGAGAAAATAAGAATTTCCTTTTATTGTTAGAATAATAGTTATTATTTCTATTTTCTAATATATATCGCACATTAAAGGGTATCTGACACCTTTTTGACTTTATAGTTCTAGGGTCAATTTGACTTATTCTAATACACACAATGTTTAAAATCCCATTCTGAGCTAGGCATGAATCTCAGTTGAAACAAGATGTGTCAGTCATGTCAGTGTCGAGTGCCGATGGAGGATGAACTATTGGATGGTAAAAGTTGATATGACCCTTTTACATGATAATTCCACCCACAATTTTGTAATTTTGGGGTTAAACTAAATAAGTTCACGAGTATATGACACATTTACAAATGTATAGACGTATAATTTTTGTATTTAAAGTAGTATATACAAGTTTGAAATATATAATGTGATATATGAATTGTATATATAATAGTATAATAACATATAAATTATAAGATTTACTCCTATGGTTTATGGTTCTTAGGTTTGCTTATAATTATTTAAAATAGTATGTTGTCTTCATTCAAACTTTATTTGAGTTTGTTAAATGGGTTATGTTGTGTCACATGTTTATGGCTTGTTTAATCAGGTCATGTCACTTGACTTGTTTATAACTTCCATTTATAAATGGATCGTGTATGGGTTAAAGATTCTAACCCATGTGTTAAATAGATTCCCGATCGGGATTGAGTTTGCATAAAACGTGTTGTGGATGATGGAGCACCAACTTAATTGTCACTACTAGGTGCCTATGCCAAGCCCTAGCAGGAGTGGCAAAGGAAAACAAGAAGAACATTGGATAAGAAGGTCGGTATTGATGTTGCTCAGTTATTAGAGGAAAGCAACTTCTTTTCTATCAAACCCTAACCCTTACAACGAAAGAGGATGTCACAGTAGCATGCCTCAAGTGTTACTTGGTCAATGGAGGTAGAAGGTCACATATTTTATGCAGAAGAAGACCAAAATAGTTCTTTCTCATTCATTGCTCAATCACCGAAAAGAAAGTTGCTCTCTTGCATGCACTGATGCACTGTTGTTGGTATGAATTTCTCAATGCATTTCCTTGTGTTGGCCGACGGACTGCACGAGATGTTTCATCCATGCTGATTGGCACGAAACAAGTTTCAAAAGTATGCATGCAACTACTACTTGGATCTATCATGTCTTTTAGTTGATTCTTCTTAAGTATAGGATAAAATGTTCTCAAGCTACGTTACTGGAACTTTGATCTGAATATCTGACACATATGTTGTCAAGTATCTGACATGGCTATTTTAAACATCTTTTACACACAATCAATAGAAATATTGAGTGTCCCCCAGAAATATTGGTGTCTAGGAAATGCTACCCGACATAGATGCATAGAGGATAGATGAAGAGTCGAAATTCCCCGTAACAAACCTCGAACTAATATTTATGTATTGTATCAGTTTATGAGAGGTTACAATTTTTAACTAGTAATTAAAGGAAAAGAAAGAAATGATACGATACATAAGTTGTTCTATTCTCAGTTCTAGCCTAATTTAACAGACACTATTTGACATTTGATGCCATGATGACATTTTATTTTCCTTCTTGTGATCTGACTGTTTTCTTGGCTCTTATGAGCAGGTGTTCGAAGATTTGCTTATGTATCAGCAGCTTCTTTTGGTGTCATAGACTACTTTCTACAAGGATATTACGATGGACAGGTTTGTTTCTCTTTCTTTTCTGTCGCTTCTCTTCAACACTAAGATGAACCATAGACTACAATGAGATTTATCTTCACATGGTGGATCAATGCCCTTCTGGTCATAGTTCGATCGTGTAGTAATTTGAGAGTCAGACTGACAAGTTCAACTGAACTTCCCGTCTGAATAATACTAAAACTCCGGTTAAATCAAATTGGTTTCAGTTAAAATGGAAAAAATAAGGACAGGCAGGGCTGTTAGTTCACCGGCAGATCATAGTACTAGTTATGCTAATTTATCATTTTTAAGAATTTCAAAATATACTTAAAATTGTCTGTTAAAGACTTATTGTTGAGGTTAAATTTAAATGTTGCAATAACATAGATGTTATTGTGTATATAGATAGTTTAGTGGCAAATATTGTCTAAAAACTTAAATATGCAATGTGATAAAATAAGTCATGATTGAGTCTCATTTTCTTCTCATTGGATTAAATTAATTATACAAATTGATTGTGACTGAATATATCTATATTTAGTCACATACATTATGTAGTTAAACTTCAATTGTTTGCTTATAAAATAATTAGATTAAAAATTTATATGTAATTGAAGTTGTTTGATCTATGAATTTATTAATGAAATTTAATTATTTTCTTGATTATATTCATTTCAAAAAGTAAATTTATTGACAACATATATTGTAAATGACTTACAATATACTGATTAATTATAATATTGTAAAGATGGATCCGTTCAAGTTCAAGACCTTGTTGATGTATTAGACAATTATAGTTTTAAAAAAGGTTAATTAATTAATATTTTATATTTTATGAGCTTTGGTTCTTTATGACGCAGAAAGCCACTGAAGCAGAAATATCGGCCAAGTTCCCCAATGCAGGTCAGTCTTCCTATTTAACTTGTGACTAGAATTCTTACAATGTTCTACAATGCCCATAATAAAAGGGTAATCTTCCGTCAATGTTGGGTCCCGGGAAGTGTCGACAAAATGGATTTGTTGTATGCAGTCATGCTCTACATTGTTAGAGATTATTTACATGACTCAAATCTGTGATCATGAGGAAACATAGCAATAGATTTATCATTGCGTCAAAGCTCCCTTTCTATAAATATCCACAATATAGCCATAAAAATCTTTAAATTATTATTATTATTTGCAGGAGTAATTCTCAGACCAGGTTATATCTATGGCACGAAACGATATGGGAGTTTCAAGATTCCTTTAGGCCTAATTTTTGCCCCTTTTGAACTGGTAAACTCTAAAACATTTGTGATGGCAGAGCGACTGAAGGTTGGAAATGACATGTATAGCTGCTATGTGCTCTGCAGGTTCTCCAGTATACCGAGCCACTTCATCGGATTCCACTCATAGGTCCTGTCTTCACACCGCCAGTTAACGTTGCCAAAGTTGCCAAGGTCATAGTGAGAGGCGCCACTGATCCGGCATTTTCGCCGGCAGAAGTAGATGTCTATAACATCATTCGTTTGGGCAAACAACTGTGAGGTACTGAGCTGTGTTTTGGAATGTTCATGGAGGAGTAATTAGTTTTATTATTAATAATTGTTATCCTTCCACGTAAATGGAATAACTAGTGAAGAGTTCATGGCTGTGAAGAGTTTTTGTTAATTAGTTTTGTGATGTAGAAATTAAAGATTGTAGCTTACAATTAGTCGGACATGGTCTTTGAATGGGATTTGTGAACCCTTTATGCGGTGCTCTCAGTTTGCAATAATTATTTTATTCCTAATTAATTTTCATGAATGGATAGGTTATTAGTGTTTATGAGTTTTGACACAATTCAGTGTATATACTGTAGTTGGTGTAAGCATAATATATATGTGTGAATATAGATTAAGTTTAACATATTACGTATTTCTTAATGCTCAAGATTTTAAACTAAATAATTTTTATAACATGATACTTGAAATAAAATATACTTTTAACTCATAATGACTTTTAAGTACGAATAAACTAAAGTGCTCTCCCTTAAGATAATTGTATGTCTCCCTTTTAATCTCTCTTCTTGCTTGACCTCTTTGATGGAGTAAAGATTTATATTTAAGGTAAAGGGAGGAACATTATGTGATCTTTCATCTATATATTCTATTAATTTGTACATTCAATTGTCTCTCAATTCTATTTGTTTATTTGCATGAATATAAAGAGAAGTGTCTATTTATTAATTAATATGAATGTAGCCATTAATAATAGTTGTGGCTATTTAATCATGTTATTTAATTATAATAAAATTAAAGAATATGAACTATCATATATGTGGGTCATTAATAAGAAATAAAATATTATTTCTAACATTTTTCCACTTAGCACATATGACTTTACATATTTCGATGCGTACAATATGAATTGGTAAATTATAAATCATCATTCAGGCAAAACTAGTAAGGATCATGGCGGTTGTATATTACTAGTTCAACATACTTCCTCCTCT
>JBBPFP011205366.1:0-10948 GCA_037974795.1 Kaempferia galanga
TTCTAATAAATAAAATTTATATTCTGATATTTTTAATTATTTTATATTTTTTATGTTTTAAAATTTAATTGATATTCTAATATGTATTTTTTATTTTAAATATATATTATTTAAATTAATAATTAATTAAATGAATAAATAATTAATTTATATAATTAATATATATAAAATAGTATCTTTTTATTAATTTATATAATTTTGATTATGTAGTCTGGGCAATGGATACCCAAGTAAAATATTACTAGAATCAATGCTTCCACCTGATTCACGTTAGTCTTTTTAGTATTATTAGTAAGGTAACATTGTGATGTATCAATTTTAATTTGAATTTTTGATAGATCAATTTTCTTTAATAAAAATTATATTTAATTAATTTTTTTTAATTATTTAATAATAAAAAACTTATATAAAATCAATATACAACTTATTTTTAAATTATACCTAATAAATATATTTATCTAATAATTACTATATATAAATAAAAAAATACCGAAATCGTATCCGCACGACACAATACGATACCGAAACCGTATCGTTCCGGTTTAGAACTGAAACCTCGACACAGGTTGAGTTTTTAAACCTTGGTGTATGTCCCTAACCTCATCACTTATATATTTTATTCATCCTTTGGCCTCTATGTTGAACTTCTACAGCTAAACCACAACTATTCAATGTTCAATAGTTCTATCTTCCTCTTAGATCACTTTTAATATGTTAGTTAATGCTTAAGAAGTAAATCAAAATCCTAGGTATCTCCTTACAATTACAAATATTAGATTTGATTAGATAATTCCAGATAGGTACCTTAGTACAGTAGTCACAAGAGGATCCAACCACTCCCCCTCAAATTGGTCCAAAGATTTAGTATAAACTCAACTTGTTCCATGTGTATTCAACTCTAGGTTTATCATAGATGTTAGGTCATTAGAACTAACAACATACATAATGATCTCTTAATATCGCTTTCTATCTGACAAAAAGAAACTCTTTGTGTGTTGTCCTGCAATTGAAAACTAAATCATAATATAATGTAAATGATGACCTGATTATCATAATATAATTTAATCGGTTTAGTTGAAAGACACCCAACTGTTTGAACCAAAAAGACATAATAACTAGGTCCATGCCTAATATGCATTTATGCATCCTGAAGATGACATGATCACGATATAAGAGATTAACTAGGGAAGCCTTGGGATATTGAAGAATTCTTGAACCTGTAAACTAATGACCCAGGTCAATTTATGATGTTTCCCTAGACAAGATAATGGCAGCTATGCCCTGATATTAGTCAACATTTGGATCCACGAGAGTGTCAAAGGATCTAGTACATATAACACCAGCTTCTATCACTTTTACTTTGAAATGTGAATGCATCCCTGACAGAGCATTCCAATGCTTAGGAATTACCTCATGTTACCTAATCCTAAATTTGAAATTGCTAATAGAGATGGAATTTCAACCTTATAGTTCATGTAATGTCAATCCTATATAATATACCTATCAGTAACATAAACAATGAGAAGAACACATCCTGAAACTAGGAGTGGTCTTATACATTCTTGGTCATGCTTGCTTAGTAAGTGAAAAGATCAATTTTACCAAATCATGCTCTAGGAGATTGCTTCCATATATAGAATTAGTGTTTTCAATTTAGATAGAAGGTCATATGACCCTTTAAACAACAAAAGATGTCTCATATGTATCTCTTAATTGAGACCATTGTGGAAGAAAGCAATCTTGAATTTGATATCCATATATGTAAAAATTAAATATACTGTATATACCTATATTGGGGAAGAAAGCAATCTTGATATTCAAGAAATCTTAGCCACATGAGAATATACCTATATTGCCAATGCTATATATCCTATATACCTTTTTGCCACCAATTGAGTTTTTTGCATGTCAACTAAACCATTAGAAAAGGTTTTAACAGTAAATAATAACTTGCACATGGTAAAAGACTTCCACGAAGCAAGAGAACTAAATTCCCGTGTATAATATAGCCATAATATCACAATTTATCTCTAATTGATTAGATAGTGATGAGCTATAACTGAACTCTATGAAGAAAAGGAGAAACTCATGGTAACATCAAAGTGATTTCGAGAGAAAATCATGATAACTCTTGGCCGCTTGCAGCATCTCCGAGGAGAATTACCACCATGTGGTGGAGGAGCAGTGTGCATGCAGCCATGTGAGCGGAGAACTCAAAGTTATTCTTAAGAATTTTCTCAAGGAGAAGGTTGAGAAGCACCAGGTAACTTCCTTGCAAGTCTAGGGCGTTCAAAAGTTCTCAAGAAGGAGATGGTGCAACATTGAGAAGTCAACATAAGGAAATTCTAATAAGGTAAAGTTTATTATACGCAATTTAATCAATAATACTAATTAATTTAACTAATTTAATTATTATAAATTATAGATTAAATTAATTTAATTAAATAGATGTTAGTTGAAAAATGATTAAATTGACAGTATTATAGATTTTAAATCATATTTTAAATTAGAATTAACTCATTTCAGTTTTATATCAATTAAATTAATTTAATTAATCACATTGGAAACATATATTAAAGTGAATCATATTTTAATCTATATAATCTAATTACAATTTAATTATTTTCATCACATTTCAAATCTAATATAATTAACAAAGAATCATTTTAATCATATTTTAAAATTTATGTGATTGACAGTTGAAACTAACTAGAATTTAAATTATTAAAAATAAAATTAAAGCTACTCAATTTAATTAACCTTAATTTAGAATTAAATTAACTTCAAATTTTTATCAATTCAATTAAGACTTTGATTAGATTGATTTTTTAACATAATATTGATGGCTAGTGGAAAGGAAAAACACTAATCAATGACATACATAGTAAAGATTAAACAAAGTTCATTTTTAGATTTTTAAAAAATCTATTGTTGGATTATTCATTAAATACTAATTATTGTTAGTTTATTCTTTTTTAATTTTTTTACTTTTCTAATTTTTAAAATCTATTTTAATTTTCTCACTAATACAATATTGGCCATACCTTAGTCTTTGAAACTTTTGATGTTGATACATACAGCAATATTGACAACAATAATAGATAGCACGATTCAAGATCTCATACCACATTGGCAATACGATCAAAATGTATTTTTTAAGTAAATTTGTAATAGATGATCTCTTCTATGCTACCTGTACCAAACATGTAGATGAAAATCATATTGTCTCAACACGTAGTACGCCTTGGCACGTCATAATATGTGTCAATATGCATTTAAGTAATTTTTTATTATTTCCATGTATCTTATTTCTTTAAAAATTAATAATTCAATTAAAAATTTAATTCCTATAGTTTTATTTTTATAAGTAAATAAGTTAAGTGGGAGGCAAAAGTATTCATTTGTACCACCATTAAGTAAATACTGAGTAAAATTATTTTTATTTGTTTACAAATTGATATAGCCATATTAAAAGTAGAAATATAAGTAAAAAAGGAATATATATAAGTAAAGAATTAATGAGCAAAAACCCAAATGAAGTTATCCCAACATGCTTTAATATGCAGGGTGTTGGTGCAATACAATGCCTGAAACTTTAATCAAACTGATTATTTAATAGCTACAGTCATATTTTTATAAATAATTACACTGTGTGAAAGAGTATTTAAGAATGAAATGTCATTGAAATCGATTTAAATATGCCAAAGCATACCGAGTCAGCACGATACAATGTCAAAACTGTACAATTCTAATTGAGATCAAAACTCCAGTATGGAGTGGTACTTTTAACCTTACCCATGGGTTTATAGTTACATTCTCCTCTTCTTTTTATTCTATTTATTTTCTTCCATCCTCAATCTCCAATTTACCAGCAGCACTCACAACACTTCAGAAGTACAAAGAGAGTACCCAACCAGGAGAAAAACTGAATTTCCAACATGTATTAAGATTTTAAATTTTGTTAGGTAATGCAAAAGAGAATGTGGACTATGAGTATATAGAAACAAAAGTGGTAAAGGTTGAAGATACAATTCGGGATCAAAAGGGCTATTAAGACAAAGTTTTTAGGAACACCCGTAACAAGCTCAAATTTTGTCTGTTGTAGGATCTAAGTTGTTTGTTGTAGATCCTTAGTGACTGAATTTGTTGTAATAATAGTTCCCCAACTGAAAATGGTTGGCAAGATAAAAAAGCAAGAAAAGGAAGTAGCTCAACATTAGACTCAGGAATGGAGAAAAAATTCATTTTCTTTGATTTTACAGTATTTTATTGTAATGATGTATGAGAACAAGATCAATAATGGAGAATACTAACTAGTGAAAAAGAGTGAAAAAAAGTTAAGAAGTACTCTAAGAATCACACGATCTGTATAATTAAAAAGGTCAGACAGGTTATAACCGAGTCACATGACATTAGTCACGCTACAGTTGATACCATTTGAATTCATGAGGAAGAATCAAATCAAAAGCCAAGATAGCCACATTTTAACTATATGTATATTAGATTGAGTGAGATAATTATAAATAGGTCCTTGTACAATATGTAGGTTTATCCCTTACTTTTCCTTTGTGTGCCTGCACCTTTTCCATAGGCCCGAGGTCTTAGAGTTAGATGTGTCTAAGCCTTTAAAATTCTAGTGTGAATGTCATGTTAGCATATCCAATATGGTCCTGCCCTTAATTTGCTAGGCAGAGTGTCATCCATTTTAGTGTCAGCCAAAACACTACTAAAAAGGTATTAGAAAGTGCCATGATCAATCTTTTAATATATCAAACAAGCTAGTCAGAACAAGAATATAATGGATATTCTCATTTATAGTCACTGCTTAATCCAGATATGTAACTTTATAAATATTAAGGTAAAATAGGTATCTTGGAACTAAGGGACAGCTAAGAATCACCCGAGACCAGACCAAATGATGCAATGCATACGGGATCATATCATGTGTCAATATTGTTGCAACACACTTGATCAAACTAGGACCAGGGCTTTTATCAGGTTAAGATTTAAAATTTTAATCCTTGGAAACTGATGCCAGTATCTATAGCAGGTCTATATGCTAAAGCAAACGGATCACAAGTGGACTGAAAGCAGGAGAATCATGAGGCAGAAAGACATGATGCTGTTGTGATCTTGTAAGGTAGGAGATCACAATCTAGTAAGGATCACAGATGGAGCAATCCTCTCTGAATCTACAGTCAAGTGCCACAAACCACAACATTTGTAGCAAGGAGAGAATTCACCAAGGGTGCACACTCTGAATACACAGACTTTGGGGCAGCAAGATCCTGCCTATAGCTGATACCATGTGAATTTATGGGAAGAATCAAAGTCATAACCCTAAGCAACAACTTCCATCTATATGCATATTACATTAAATGAGATATTTGAGTAAGCCCTTGAACAGTTAAATATTCTCCCATTGGTCCTTGAGGAACCAAGGTGTGTGAGTGTCTATGCCTTCGTAAAACTGTGTGAGAGTTGTGTTTATACATCAATGATATCCAGCTCAGGATTTGCTAGGTCAGTAAAACTCTACTAACAGGGTATTAGAGAGAATGCTAGTAACAAGATACACCACCTAGTCAACCCATACAAGTTACTAAGAGTCAAAAATAAGGATGGAAGGTCTCATTTTTTTTTCAATCTAGATCCTTATGCTTTGACATTGGCTGATATGGTCTTGGTTGATTAATATCGCCCTATTCATCCAAAAACAATTTGTAATAACTCAATGTAGCATACATTCATAGTACAAAAAACAACCAAGGACCAGAATCTATAATGGATCAAGATTTCAACGCTTGGGTATAACTATAAAAGGTGACATTTTGGATGCACCTCATCCTAAGCAAGTTCATTGTATATGGATTACGTTTTCATTTTGTCGGATGATATAAATGCAAGATAAATTAATGCTCAGCCATAAATTTTTAGCTTTATCCACATGGGGGAAAAAATTGGTCATAAATGAGATTCGAGTCTGTTACCATCTGAATATCTCTCTAATTTGGAGAAATGTCTAGTCTAAGATATTTATTTGGTCTAACAGTAGGATAATTTACATAAGAAAACTACCAAAACAAATGCTCAGCAGAGTTATTCCTGAAGTGGCTGATCAAAATCAGCCATCATACACTTCCATATAATAACGAAAAGGAATGAAGTGATAAAAAATAACAGTAAAAGAAGAGTACCGAATATCAAGCATACCTGAATAAGCCATCACAAATGTCAATATGCTCAACTGGATTTAGCCGAGAAAGCCGATCAAGGAGAATTTGGGCATGGTACCTGAAAGCCAAGGTGCCATTTCCATGAGAACAAGTAGGGAATTCCAGCCAGAATATAAAAGAATAGCATGAATTTATTTCAGAACAGTAAGGCAACAATTTAAACACCTTCAGAAACAAGAATTCAGATAAATGAAAGTAAATAGGTGAATAAGGATTGAAATCAAAATGCTTGATTCTACAATCGCAACGATTTCAACAAAAAGACACTAGGCAGCTTAATGCTCAATGTAGCTGAAAACTGTCCCATGCTCTCCCATAACTTAGAGAAGGAAGCCTTCGTTGAGATTTTAGGAAGCATCTCAGATCATACTGGTGTAGCTAAACAGCAAGCCAGATGGTCATTTCTGTGAGCTTATGCGAGAACTTGTTTCTATTTGGAAACCAACCATCCAAAATAGTTATTCTTACATCTGTCAAATTTGTGCCTGGTGTGTATCCAGTTTATTTGAGCCAAACGAAGCTATTATATTGGAGTAATCTTTAGATTGTAAGTTATTTGATAGTGCTGTTGTAGGAAGTTCGGTTGTTGCAGTTGATTACTTGTGTGGCAGTGAAGAGATGACTATGTTTTAGCTTTGTAGGAAGTCATTGTTGGAGTAGAGAAAGTATCAATTTATAAGGCTTAGTTGCAGCTTTGTAAACAATTATATACATGATAAAACATGCAAATAATTGCACAAATAAGAACAGATGAACACAAACAAGATACAACACCCTCTAATGACTAATCATCGTTGCATATCCTCTCCATCTATGGAAGATTGGCTTCACTTCTCTCAACAGATCCAAGGATATTTGAAATCCTCACATTCAGCTCCTGTGGCCGATCATACTGTGCCACACTCACATTTTTAGAAGACTGATAGATGAAAATGGGAAGTTCGTGGCATGAAACAAAATGAAGATTATGTGAAACAAACCTAAGTTAAGAATCATTCAAATATTAACCCTAGTCCATAAGTAGTACAGGCATTGAAATAACCCCAGTTCTGCAATGGCGGTGTTGCCTAATGCCTATAGTGTTAAATACCAGTATTGTCAAAATTTTACTAAATCAGCATAAAAGAAGTCCAATAAAATGCATCTTTGACAGACAAAAGAAAATACTAAAGAACATGTGCTTATACAACAAGAACACAAAAAAAAACAAACAAACAGACCTTTGTCTCAATAAGTGGTATCAGAAAGAACATGTGCTTATTATATCCATATAAATATCAACTTAAGGGAAAAAAAGCTAAATAATCAAGAAATTCATCTTTACTACGCAACATATTTACCAATCATCAACAGAAAGAAAGCCGATTAATAAACCAAGTTTTTGGTTATTTCCAATTTCTGGCAGCCGTTCCTTGATTGCTTCACTCTCCATATCCAACGAAGCAAATAGATCAATAGCAACATCTTGCTTTTCATCATCCATTAGATCTTTGCCAGTTGCAGCAAGATTAATTTTTCCAATCTTGTTAACCTGTATAAAACAATGATTTCACCTAAAATATTTTGTTGGCATCTAAATTTTCTAAGTGCAATTTGAATATCTTAAAGGAACAGCCAAAATATAGCAAAAAAAAAAAAAGAAAGAAACAGACAAAAAAAATAGTATGCAGCAAAAAAGTTGTTTTTCGACCAACAGATTAACAAGTGAAAGACTAAAAAATATCATTGACTAAGTAAATAAAAGCAGGTATTATATGTGGAAAATCTGCTAACATGTAAGAAGATATGTTTTTGTACTTCAAAAGATTTTAAGTGTAATAGAGGATAATGGTTAAATGAATGTGTGAGGATGTTAATAATGATAGAATCAAAAATACAATCCAGAATCAAAAGTGTAGCATTGACAGATTGGTAAAATGAAAGAACATAGATAAAGATGGACATATTAGAAGTGAACCAATAAATACTATAGTTAAACAAACTGAATTAGTTAGAGTTGAAGGTGAGAAGGGTAAAGAGATGACAAAGAAGACTCTCATTGTGGTAAATGTGATAAAAAAAATTGTGGATATTAATAGTGGCATAGCCTTTTAGAGTTCAATACCAAACAAAATACCATTTAGCCAACTCCAAGTGATTGGGAATAATTGATTGTTGTTGTTTCACATGGTCAGCACTCAACATCAGGCTTATATAGAAGATATGTAACAATAAAATGCACCTCATCCAAACGTCTTGCTACAAATCCATCATAGAGTTCAAATGCCTCATCATCCTTCGGAAGCAAATGTGAGCATCTGGAAGAGACAAATTAAAATACCACTAGTGTTGAATTCAAGATAACAAACAGATGTAAACATGTAAAAAAGCAATTGTGAACAGCATTCCAATACATGTTCACTAAGACAAAAAAAAAAAAAGAGTTATTTGAGAATGTTTAACATCGGAACATTAACCAACTAAAACATTATAAATATCAATAGGTTGCATGCTAAGCTGTGTTAATATCACCAAAACATTCCTCATCCCAATTCCATCCAACTTAAGCATAGAATCATGGCATCAAATACTCTCATAGCCTAGCACTATCAGATGAAAATTATTGTAACAAGATACCAAGAAATAACTCAAAATAAAAGGTGCTCTATTGTACTGCATGTAAATTACAGTCACCAAGCACACAATTACAACTAATATGAACTTTCAATTAAACAGTAGCTAAAATGTGTGATAACCCAAGCAGGTTATGAAAAAAAAATTGTTTTGAAATTTATAACACTGCACTGTTACATAATCTAGTGTTATTTGAAAAAAAAAATAATATGATTGTTTATAACTTGGACAAATTCACGAATGAGAAGGTATCAAAAAAACAACCCAAAGAACTCGCAAAGTAGAAAATAAACATGGGCAAGCAAAAAAAGTAGCTAAGAACTATCAAAATTCTCATAGAATTACACATGCACAATGCTCACAGGATATAAGCATCCCATGTAGGAAAGAAACAACCTTAAGAAATAATGATAAAGAAAATAACAAACAGAAGAGTGTCAATTCCATTGCACATTTTATCCCCGGATATATAATAAATCATGAGTGATGTTAGGGTGTTAGACAAAGTATCAAAATAACATAAAACAAAAGAAAATATCAAAAAGAAACAATGTGTCTGCTTCATGACAGGAAAAAATGAAAATTGATGGTTCACATAGTATCATGTTAGAGTCTTGATCTAGCACCAAGTTGAAAGAAGACGAATGGCTAAACTTGTTGAATAGTCTCCCCATATCGAATAGTCTCTCCATATCGAGATGAAGCGACAAACAAAATACCACATGAACAACTTAAAATATGGACTACTTGTCATTTGTGATCAAAATAAGTTGATCAAAAGAAGGCCAACATAAGCAGAGACAAGGTAAAAAAATACAATGTTAAGTGCTAAGAAACTAGTTATAGAGAACTTACATACTATCCAGATCTATGAACTCAGCTTTGACAAGCAAAGCTGTTAACCGGAAAAGCCCAGATGGAGCAGGACTGTTTACTTCTAACCGTTGATAATATTGGAACTTAAACCCCAGAATTTGAGCAGCATGTGACTGTAAACAGAAATTTTCAAAGAAATGAAGAAAGGAAAACCGGCAAAAAGTTCAGTAAAGAAGAATTAAAGTAGGCATGAATACATACCTTCGGAAAAATAGGTATCAGATCATAGAAAGTGTGGTTGTCAGGATAGAGTTCAAAGCATTCCAAAACCTTAGAAATAGCAGCACAAGAAAAACAAAATCATAAATTGTCTTTCATCATAAAATTACATTCAATTTTGAACATGGTAACAAAGCAGTTATTTCAATCATGAGCAAAAATATTTAAAAAATACTAATATGCGAAAATTGCAAGCATATGATAAATGTGCATACGCATTAATAGCCAACTTACAATATCAAAGACACGATTGGGGTCCAGATCAAAATGTCCAATCAATGACTGCATAATAAATTACAATTAGAGTCAACTTATAGAAGTTCTGAATGAAAACATAAAGCAGTAATATAAAACCTTTATTGTGCTAATTGTCATTGTAGAAGTGTTTGAAGACATCCCTTCCAATACACCTTGGCAAAGAAGTGTTACCTACAAAATCAATTCAATAATTATTTGAAAATATAGAATGTAGCAGAACAATTATTTGAAAATATTTTTAAAAAAAACTAAACCAATTCTCTCCCCAGTTGAGGCTAACCCTTCTAAATCTGGCACTATTAACACAAAATATCTAACTCAACCAAAATATTGATCGCTTGAGATGATATTTAGCAAACAAAGAATTAGCTGGTATTTCAGGTATTAGAATTCAGCAATTTTGGAAAAACTAAAGTAGTATGTGCTTCCTGAAGAATCTCAACAAATTCAACCACATGAAATACATGTGCCAAAATAAATAAACAACATGAAATTCATCAAAAGTAAATATTTAGACAACATTGTTTCATTACGGTACTACGTATGGTGTAGGTAGCAAATTGGAGGGGGAGGGAGGAAGAAGATGAAAAAGTAAAGAACACAAATATATATATATGTGTGTGTGTATATATATATATATATATGTATATATATATATGTGTGTGTGTGTATATATATATATGTGTGTGTGTGTGTGTGTGTGTGTGTGTGTGTGTGTGTGTGTGTGTGTGTGTGTGTGTGTGTGT
>JBBPFP011205583.1:0-10941 GCA_037974795.1 Kaempferia galanga
CTATTAACATAGAGTAAAGAACAACACATTAAGCCTACTTAGAGTCATCCGTGTATAGGATCCCTCTCTCTTTCGAGGCGACGCTTTCGAATTTGCCAGTTTAGTGGCTACCCCTCTCACGGGCTCCCTTGGTTTATACGATCTTGGGCGTCCCCTCTATGAGTGAGACATCTATACATCCATTCAACTAAACATGAGATTTAAGTACAAGCACATCCCACACACATTTAACCAAACGGATACAAAACACAAATATGTCATTAAAAAGGATATTAGGCAAATCCATTGAGTTTACATCAATCCACCATTACAACTACTCCCTTAATCCTAGAACATGTAAATCTACTCCATAGATAGAGTAATCAAACCCAAAGACATGTAGATAGAAGTTTCCTAACATAAATCGAAGAGAAAAGAGAGAGGAAAGCTTATCCTCGATGTGTGTCGGGTCTTCGGATCCAATCCTCGCTTCCGGAGAAGATGAAGACGATGGATTTTGCTTAGGATCATTGAGAATGGTGTGGAAGATGAGTGGAACTTGACTTAGAGTCTCTCCGAAGGGAAACTCCTCTCCCCTTGCAAAGGGGAGAGAAGTCCCCTTAAATAGTGAGGTGGCATGGCCGTGTCTACAGTTTTTGGATCTGAGGAGGCACGACCATGTCAAGAATTGAAGCTCCAGAGATGACACGACCGTGCCTTGGGGCACAACCGTGTGCTTGTTCTTTAGGTCAGGGAGGCACGACCGTGTGCCTGTTCTTTAGGTCAGGGGAGGCACGACCGTGTGCCTATTCTTTGGGTCCGGGGAGGCATGACCGTGTAGATCTACACAACCATCTCCCCAACTGATTTGACTTCTATGTCCATATGGTCTTCTGCGACACGACCATACCAAGAGGCACGACCATGTCCATTCTTCACACGGCTCGGTAGACACAACCATGTTAATGCACATGGCCGTGTTCTTTCGGGCTCTGGATGGCACACGACTTCATTGATGAAGACACAGCCGTATCATGGGGGCAGGATCAAGCTTCTCTTCTTCCTTAACTGTTGCTCCAAGATGAGTTTCATCTCTCTTTCTTCTCCAAATAGAGACCTGTCAATACGAAAATGCAAAAGAGTAGATCTTTGACAAAGGCAATAATTATGCTGAAATAATGTTAAGATGGATGCAATGGCATAAAATATAATCAATAAATTCAAGTAGATGTGCGTTAAAACAAGGATAAAAGTGTATATAAACTACACACATCAGTAATATTTCTTTTTATAGATAAAGTTGGCAGCCACTAGTAGAGACTTAAGTTGTAGGGAAAACTACTTATTAACAACCGAATGTTATGCCTCAGAAAAAGGAATCATTTTTTCACAATGCACAGATAAATTTGCATACCCTCTGTACACTTTAATCTAAATAGTTTTCATTATAGAGTTATGTAGTTGTGTTCTAAAAACATATTATGAAATGTCATTCAAAAATATAAAAGAAGGTAGCCATGGCATCTAAGATATAAACTAAATCCAAGGAAAAATACCTACCATAGTCTAGGTTTAAAAAGGCACATAAGACATTCAATCATATAATTATATTTGGTATACTAGTGAATATATAATTTGTTAAAATGGAGATTTTCTTCTTTTATTGAATTGATAAATTTTACAAGAGAATTAGAATTGACAACAACACGAACTTACAACAGATAAATATTTTTTGGGTATAGTCTAAAATAAGGGTATAGTCTTGGATGAAAAGATAGTTTAACCCTCAATTATCTCAGCCACATGGTCTACTGGAGGCATGCCACTTGTACCTATATCTGTCATTATAGTTTGGCTGGTAGTTATAAGTTAAAATCCCTTATTAGTTATGGAGAAAAGCTATATGATATTCCCATTGGACATAACCTTTGATTAACTTATTTAAAGAAACCCATATTAGCTAGACATCTTGTGACCTTACCAGGTTATCATCTTTTCACCTCATCAAGGAGCAATCAATTCACCTCAAGGGCATCACCTTTTCACCTCATGAGCCACCAAGTCACATCATAAGCCAGATGACTCTTCAGTCAAAGTAAATCACCATTTTAACTTATAGGATAACCACCTCTTTATCTCATAAGTCTACACTCATTTCTTGTTTTGTTAAGCAATCAATTCTCCTTTATTTATAACAATGACTTATAATTTGTTAAGAATTCAATTTTGTTGGTGATTAATAAATGTAAGAGACATTAATGAGGACTAACAACATCACTAAATGAATGAGAAAGATATTTAGCATAATTTACCATGTTAACTAGATGAAATGGTTCTTTGATTGTTCCTCTAATCAATGAGCACAATTTTATTGTGTCTTTTTAATCCATGCATTTGCCTTTAAAGATATTTCAGTGACTTCTTTCTCATGCTATTATACAGAGGTGTTATGATTGCGCCAACCGTTGCAGAATATCTTTCACAAGCATGGAGAGGAGCAGTTGTGCTTTCTTTCATTTGGTTTCTCCATAGATGGAAAACCAATTTTTTCTCAAAGGCTTTGATGACCCAGACTGGTGTAGGGCTTGATCAAGACAAGCTGTTGACACTGGAGAAATTGTCATCTTTAGGCTTGATTATACTGGGAGTGATGGGCTTAGCTGAGGCACTTGGTGTGCCAGTGCAATCTATTGTAACTGTCGGTGGCATAGGAGGTATGCTTTGATTATTTGTTGGATGAGATCTCAGTATTTATTCTAAGCTACCAAGCTATTGTTTGTATTCATATTGTCCTTGTATTGTGCTTTCCTTTTTCTTTGTCATGTTATAGTTAGTTATCAACTTTGTAATGATGTGCACTTGTAATTATGATGATGCATTGGCATAACTATAATCGGTCATGTATCTTTGCATTGCTGAAGTTTTTGGGTCTTCTACCATTGTTTAGACTTGTTAGCTTTGATTATTCTAAATCAATCTTGATAAATAAAGGCAACTAAATTTCAAATCAACTGAATGAGCAATTGATGGGTCATTGACTTTAAACATACATACACATAACAGTTGTTATTCTTACACTTTCTGATAATCTTTTATCAATAATGCCATGAAAATTATGCACTTTAGAGTCTAACCCAAGTTGGGATTTTTTTTGTTTGTTTATATTGTTAATTGAATTGTTGAAACTAAAATTTATATTAAGTGTTGTCAGATATAATACTCAAGGCTCTTTGATTAAGATATTGTTAATCTATCTTCATTACAGGTGTGGCTACTGCTTTTGCTGCTAGAGACATCCTTGGCAATTTGCTTAGCGGTCTTTCTTTGCAATTTTCAAAGCCTTTTGGAGTGGGAGACAATATAAAGGTATTTAATCTTATACATATCTTTGTTGAAAATTAATTTTGTGTTATACTACAATGGTAAAATAATATTTCTCATTTTCAGCTTACTTGTCCCTATATATAATTGATCAAATATGCAAGTTTTTATTTTCTTTATTTATGTTCCTTGATTTTTCATATTTGCTTTATCTGTGAAAATGCTAGTGATTAATTGCTTTTGAACATGCAGGCTGGGTCAGTAGAAGGCCAAGTGGTAGAAATGGGACTCACTACCACTTCCTTGATCAATCCTGAGAAGTTCCCTGTCATAGTTCCAAACTCACTCTTCTCCAGTCAGGTGAGTAATTCATTGTTGTTGTGCTAGAACATTAAGCACTAAGAAGTTACTATTTCCAATTGATTTTGATTTTTAATTTTTGTTGATTCTTAAGTTCTTGTGTTATAAGCTCTTGTTTCCTCTTGCACATTAACATTCTGCATTAAAAAAATTTTCTACAAATAACATTATTAAAGGATAGAATAACATGTCTATAAATTTGCAAAAATATTGTTTTGTGAGAGTAGAGGTTATAATATTTGCACTCTTTTATTCAGTGTTTACTTAATCTAGTCAGGACAAGATCATTAAATATAGTCCCTACATTTATTTTTTCACCAATCAAAGTAATGTGTCAACTCTGACAGAAAGGAAGACATATGATAATTCTATCCATGTTGAACTAAGGAAATTTAGTAGACTTTCTATGATCTCCAAGCAACACATACCAATTATCCTAGTTGTCCTTCAGGAAATCTAGTATGTCCTCAGTCATCTCCTAGCAACACAACCTTGCTTTCTTTTCCATTATGCTGAAATGGATAAAACTCTATGATGCCTATTTGCGAAAGCCTATGTTGACAATAAGTGGTTGAATCACTACATAGCACATATACAATCCATGTGTGAAAATAATTGTATAGATAAAAGTAAACAATACTTTATTTAATAAAATATTTTAAAATTATACCAATAATTTATATATAAAAATAATTAACTTAAGAAATTCATATAGAAGAAACTTTTAGATCTATTGCGTAAATGATTCAATATAACAAATCTATATATAAAAAAATTACACCCATCGTATAAGATATCAAATTACTGAAACTAATGATCTACGGATGGCCTATTTTAAATCTAGCACCTAACATTAACAAGATGCATATAAATATCATGTATAACCAAACCACAAATTTAAGCTTCACAAGTATTGATCCTTTGTAAGAGAGAAATTATCTACCCAAATATGTCATTGTATTTACTCTTCATTTTTTTTTTCAATATATTAGATACGAGGGTTGGTCATATGAACCCATTCCTATTTGTCTGGATTTCACTCAAAGAAATATAATGTGGACCCCTAATTACTCAATTACATATGCTATCTCATAGTGCCTGCCTAGATCATATATTATATCACATAGTGTACTACCTAAACTACATTACCAAATATTTGGACCAAATAAAAGATATCAATGTGGTCCTTCATTGTATACGTGTGTGCAACCACAGAGTGCTTTTAAAAATATTGCTTTCCTTTGAGTGAGCATTTAAAATTAATTTTCAGTTAGTTTTTGATTTAATTAGATCTTTGTTAATCCAACATATGCATCACATGGTTGTAGCTTTTCATATTTTGCAACATGCCTGAAAGTTGAAATGAGAAAAAGGGAAGCAACCTTAGCTGATTGAAATAGTTTTGGTTATTGCATCTATGTCATCACTAGGGTTAGCGATCAGTTTGTTTATATCCCAAAGCTTGGCAATGAGTTGTACCTAGTTAAAATATTTTCATTTGATAGCTAGATAAACACATTGCTTATTTTGATAAGTTGTTATCATTTATTCTTTTCTGCTTCATGAAACTAGGTGATTGTGAATAAATCACGTGCTCAGTGGTTTGCTAGCCTTACCAAAATACCTGTACGAATTGAGGATATAGAGAAGATTCCGCTTATATCTGAAGAGATAAAGTCTATGCTAAAAGGATATCCAAAAGTTTTTCTTGGAAAGGATGCCCCCTACTGCTACCTCTCTCGGATTGAATATTCTTTTGTAGAGCTTACGCTGGGATGCAATCTCATAAGTATGGTGAGTTCTCATTTTACAACTGTTTGTCTTAATGGAAGTCAAGCACATGCCAACTCTATTGTTTAAACAATTGGAAAACTAAAAAATCTCAATAACTTCAACAATGCACATTTCTTGTTGAAAATATGCTTCAGATTTCAGTATTTTTTCTACTAGAAAATAGATTAATAAATATTAGGTCGAATTATATTAACCTCCAAATTTTCTCCTCTGTTCATTAATTTGAACCATGTGTGTTTTACAAATTTTGAATTATTATTATTGTTTATTGATTTTGTTAACTTAAATGTCTTGTCTTTAGGGATTTGTTCATGAAATATTCAATATTTGAGAGGAGTACATAGATGTCATAAATATGGATACAATGGTCTATAATCTATTTTCAGTACCAATTTCGATTTATAAGCAACACTGTGACTATGCTAGTCTAAAACTGTTGGTATGAAATTATTTTTTTTCTTAGAATTTACATAAATTTGCCCATTTCAGAGAAAAGACGAGTTATTTGCTACAGAACAAGATATCCTTCTGCAAGCCGTACGGATTATCCGACAACACGGTGCTGAACTTGGAAGCCAACCTAAATGACAGAACAAACTTTTGACAGTATTAGTAGACTTTGCATCAGGTATCCTAGTTGTTCATTCTGAACTTTATTGTGCAAATTGTTGGTAGAAAGTTTTTTTTATTTATCATACATTGTGGTTACTTTAGTTTGTTCTATGTGGTTCATTTTAGTCCGGTGATGTGGGTGAGCATGTGAAGAAGAACACTTGATATATATTTTGCAATACATGCTAGAGAAATTTTGTGTCATGATCATGCAAGAACTAATTAATTTAAGGTTTTATGCAGTCTCTTGCTAATGTACGTCTTTTCTACTATATTTCTTCTAATAATATGGGGTTGTACATGGTCTTATAAAGCTTCAGTTCGGTCCACATGCAATCACCTATACTAATTTTGAAAGGGACCATAAAGCCATTGCACATGGTATATAGGGTCTATAGCGAACTTAAAGAATATTATTTGTTCATTTAAATCAATTCAAATTTGTTGAATCCATGTAATGCCTACTATTGGAGTTATAATAGTCACTCTCGCTTTGAATGGGGAATTATCTTACATCCAATATGGTGTAGGAACACCTCGTAGTCAAAGATAAACTCAACCGAATTTGCTTTCTCACACCACATGCATTATGTTGTGAATCAATCTGATATCGTCTACATATGATTGTTGAATCCTCAAGGATGCATGCTACGGCTAGGCCTGTCAGGATCAAAATCATGTATCATAGCGCATGCCGCATTATTGCGCACTTTACTATGTGCATTTAGTCTGCTTTGTACAGTGCACAGCACTCAGTATGCATTACTCGCCAACTGAAGATAAAAGACAAACAATAAAAGAAGCCTAGACATACATAACCAGGGAATCCTGTTTCAAAAGTTCTAATAGACTATAGACATACTGTATATAATCAATAGTGAATGAGACTGATATATATATATATATATATATATTGGTGCTTCTCCACTTTGGTTTCATATTAGTTTAGAAATTATTACTGCATTTGAATCAGCGGAGACATATCAAGTGAAGCTTAGCTTTACATTTCAGACACTAGGGCAAGAACCAGGAAAGCAAGCAAAAGGACAACCCGTGATGGTATCTATATATTACACTTAAATGTAAATAGTTTCTGGAATAAGTCAGTATATTCTTTGTTGAGTCATTTGTTACTGCATTTTCTTTTCCAGTTTATTACACGTGAAAGTTACCAATGTTGATTTTCTTATTAAGTTAGAATGCTATGACCATTCAGTGACAATGAGTAAAACAGTATTGTCTGCTCGCCAGTAGACATCCAGTTTTCTGACCTCTGCTAGGTTTCGTTGTGCAGTTCAACTTTTGTCTGCTGAGTCTTCTTGGTATCAGAAAAGTCGAAGCAAACAAAAAAAGAGAAAGAAATGGCTTAAGAAGTTGTGGTCTGGTATCTTTTGTTGTGCTGTACATTGATTTGTCTGATCAAAATTGTTAACTGTTCGTTTCACTTGTTCTTTAAGCGAGCAAACAATACCTTTTTTTTTATAGAAAATGTCGAACTTGGGCCTCTCCATTGTAAAAAGTAGGTCAGTTGTCGTGGGCAGTATGTTCCTTGGTCATTTCGTTGATGATTATTTTTTTACCAAATTAAGTTCCAGACATTCTTTTTTCTAAAATATCTCTTTGATTTTCAAATCCTTCAAAATTTAATTTAAATGCGAGCTGATGTGATTTGAACAGATGTTTATTTGTATTCTTTCTAATAATTTTGAATAAATTTGAGGCTTCGAAATATCTATCTTTTATTGAAAACTGAAAAAACAAAGTGGATACATTGCGACCTTTTAGTAATTAGTTTGTACTTTGATTTTGGTGGGAATCTGAAAATCACTAAGCTGGGAAAATTTTCATTTGGAACATGATTTATTTTTTATTTTTTATTTTTAAAAAACAAGGTTTAATTAAAAACCAATAAAAAAAACTATGATTTAGTAAAATGTCTGTAAAAATCAGATATGTTAAAACGGCAAGGAACATGCCCATACCAAAATGCCGATTCTCTTAAATAAGGAAACTTAACGGCTGAGCCTATGGCTCATTGGTCTGACCATTTCATGCACGATTTTTTTTTTTTTTCTAATATTTACATTTCAGGTAATGTGAAACCTTGCGTGATAATTAAATTCCCGACTTTGCTAAACTACAGAAAAAGAAACAATAATCATGGTGTCTGTTTCTTCGATTCGATTACAGTTCTGGAAACCGGGGGAGAAGCATCGGACTCGGCGGCGCCGCCGGAGCAATTCCAAGATGAGCGAAGTCTTCCGGAAACCGGGGGAGAAGCGTCGAAATCGGCTCCGCCGCCGGAGCAATCCCAAGAGGACCGAATTCCTCGTAGTACGACTCCCACAGCACGTCCTCGTCCCACAGCACGTCCTCGTCCCACATTTGCTCCTCCGGCTCGGCCTTCGCCTCGCCCGGAAGCAGCGGAGCGCGGCAGAGTGGGCACGTCCGCCGCTCGTTCTCCAGCCACTGGTCGAGGCACCCGCGGTGGAATAGGTGGCGGCAGTTGCTCAGCAGCCGGACCTCCTCCTCCGCCTCGAACTCGCACAGACACACCACGCAGCCGCTCCCTCCTCCTCCTCCTCCTCCTCCTCCGGGTTCGAACTCCCCCAGCTGGCCGAACCGCACAGCCGGGAGAGCCTCCTGAATCCTTGCCGCCGACGCCGGTTGGAATTGGCGGAGCAGGGCGGCGGCGTTGGTTTCAGGGAAGGGGACGTCGTCGTCGTCGAGGAGGTCTCCGAGGCCGACGGCGTCGAAGGCGCGGAGGAGGAGCCTCCGCAGGTAGCCGAGGAGTAGGACCACGTTGACTAGAGCTCTCGGCAACTGCAGCAGGTCGGTGTAGGCCACCGGGAATCCCATGCTCAGTCACTTCTCCGGCGACTCAAGATTTGATTTTTATGCTCCCTCTTCTCTTCTCTTCGAGTAATTTGGGGAAATTAGGATGTGACGAGAGATCGCAAGAGCGCAATTTCGACGCATTTCTCCTCTGTTACTCTTTCTCTCTTCTCTCTTCTATTTTATGCATCTCTCTGCTCGCAATTTATAGAAAAGAGGATTGATTATCAGGGTTGGGCAGGGCAGGACAGGGCAGGACAGGGCAATTTCATCAATTTAAGGGACCTCGTTTTAAAAGTTTTTCAGACTGTGACTTCTCCCTTTGTCAGTTTCCCTGAGGATAAATAACAATAATAAATAATATTGGTACTAGAAAAGGAAATTTAAAAACAAATTTCTTTCTAATAGTGGAGAGAAGAATTATATGTGAGGGAAGAGAGGACACACATCTTGTCTCTACTCGAATTAGTGTGGATGTCCTTTATAATGGTAATTAATTATACGAAAATTGCACTTCACCTTTATATTTTTTCTTTTAAATTTTCAAAATGGTCCTCCAAAGAATTATTACAATTTACATTTAAAAACCAAACTAAAAAAACATACTATTTGATAAAATGCTAAAGAAATTATGATTTTGATTTAAAAATATTTTTTTTAAAAAAAAAATCATTTATATGTGTTATTAATTGACATAACTTATCACATGTGCACTAGTGTCATATTTAAATCATAGAATTTATTATATGTTCATAATGGATCTGCTAGGTATTTCATTAGGCACTACTAAATTTTCTTGTATTTCAATAAATTTATGGTTTAGGAAGCATCGAGTCAGCATTTTTGTGGGAGAGAAATGAATTGAATCGTGCAGGTTCAATGCACTGCATTTGCATGGAGTTTTCTTAGCCGCCGCCGCATATCGCTATCAAGGTCGTGACCACTTTCACTGTCCGAAACAAATGTTAATAATTACTGATGTGGTGATAGAGGTCAGCTACTGTGGGTCGTTACGGGGCGTTAATTGCATCTGATCAATCACATTTGCATGGCTAAATATGCATTGAATGTGGAGCATGAGGAGCACGAGGTTGGTACTGACCCGATCACATCCGTTGAATCTGGCGAACTATTCATGCACGTCAACTAACCCGAATGTCACAGATTCGCATGCACTTGCGTGGGACTGAATGGACCTGATCAATCATCGACGCTGAAATCTTATAGCACAGAATAAAAAATCTTATTCGTCTCTCTGATATATATTTAAAAAAATCTGTCGAATTAATGGGAGAGAGAATTTTTAAAATTGAAATCCTCCTTAAATCCAACAGCACGAACAGTCCAAAGTAGGCGTGCAAACAAGTTACCGATGGGCATATGGCTCCAGCCCAGTGGCCGGTGGGCAGGGCTCAGTGCTGCCATAAAGAGACGTGGTAGGATCCGATTTTGGAGGGGAGGGCCACTTGTTGTGTTGTCCTGCACCTATCTATCTTCATAGATTCAGAGAGTAGTTCAAATATGAAATGATGAGGCCAACCCAAATGATTGTCCATCTGTAGTTGAATTCCTGTTACAATATTCAGATTAAGAAAAAGTAATGAATATGTTCGATCTACTCTCACCTTATAACGGAATTACCGATAAAAGTTAAATTTCATCATTAATTATCGACCAATATTGATTTTATTGATAACTAATTAAGTGATATAATTTAAATTTCATCGTTAATTTTTGATGCTATTCGTATTTTAACCTATTTAGTTAGTCAACAAAATATTACAGCCGTTGATATTTTAGGGACGTGGTTAAACTTCGTCACAAAAATAGGGACGAAAACCTAATTCCGTCGCTATTTTGGTGATTAAAATTAGAGATTTGGTTCCTAATTTTAATTCCCGAACCCTCTTCCTCTCCAATCCTTCTTCTCTTCGATCACTGATCTTCGACAAACTCCTCTCATCTTCGATCTTTGACGCACAACATATTCTCCTCTCTAATCTCTGGCACGCATCCCGTTGGTACTCTCCGCTTGTCTCC
>JBBPFP011205691.1:0-10940 GCA_037974795.1 Kaempferia galanga
ATGCATCCTTAATTAATAATTTCTAGGGTTGAAAATATGCCAAAAGGGAACGAGCTAAGTCAATCCAACCAAACTTAAAATGGATTAAATCTGGGCTTGATTTATGTTTTATAAGTTTGAACTTGATTTAGACTTAGCTTAAGCTTGATTCATTTAAATATTATCGAACTTTTAACTAAACTTGTTTGATTTGATAATTAAAACTCATAACAAGTTATTAAAATTTATTTATTTAATTCATCTTTTATATATTAAACAAAGATAAAAGGCTCTTACCAAGAACTTGTTTATGAATACTGAGTTCATTTACCGCCCTAGTAATTTGTCCAGTTCAGATCCTCTGGACCGTTTTTCCCTGGTCCGCCCCTGATCTACTCGTTCCGGACCGTCCGATCGCCCAGTCAACCAACCGATTAGATCATGGTCGTCCGATCAGATCGGCCCCTAAATCTGATCGGACAGTCTAAAATGAGCGGACCAGGAACAGACCAGGAAAAAACGGTCCAGAGAATCTGAACGGCCTCAAATACACATCTCAAATAAACAAAGCGTGAGTTCTGTGTACGGAACCTTTGACTTAACTATATCAACATCAACTCGACCTTATAAAATTAACTATATATATATATATACACTCCCGATAAGATAGATATAGAAGAATAATAGAAGAAGAAGAAAGGGAGGCGGTCAAGACTTGAAAGTACCCTAAAAACCCTAAACTTTGGAGGTTACTCTAAAACAAGTGTATTTTCCGCGCTAAAGAAGCGAAGAGCGAGAAGCGGAGTGCGCAAATCGGTTGGATGGAAGACTTGCAGCGTGCGCTTGAATCTCGTGGATTGGCGGTGGCGTCGATCCCCGGCAAAGGACGGGGCTTGGTTACCACCCGCGACTTCGTTCCTGGTGTGTCCCCGCCACCTGGTTCCGTTCTCTCTTCCTTACCCCTGAGTCTCGGTCGCCCATTTGATCGACAAATGCTTGACGAAAAGCCTCTGCCCAATTTGAATTTTGGTTCTTTTGTACCAGCTATGCGAAAGTAAGGTTTTACAAGCTAATTGATGGATTATCCTCTAGGTGATGTGATCATTTTTCAAGAACCCTATGCCTCTGCGCCAAACAAAGTTTCTACTAGTTCGATCTGTGACGGATGTTTTACCTCCAACAACTTAAGAAAATGCTCGGCCTGTAAGGTTGCATGGTATTGTGGAAATACTTGTCAGGTATTTTGCGGACTGCAATTCTGATTGGTTTCAACACGGAGTTGACTTTTAGGTCTTTTTTTTATTTCTGTACGATTTTTTTTTGGGGACCATTTCAACAGGGGAATTATGTAGTTGTAGGTACTGAATGCTCTATTCAATCTCATGCATGATATGACCGATTGTCTGCACTAGCTAGCCAAGTAGATAGACTTTTTTTTCTGTTCATATAAATTCTTGAAATACTGACCTTTTCTACAGGTACATATGGAGATTGGCAGAACTAGAACATTTTAAGTTTATCCTATGGTGTATAAGGAAAGTATAAGATCTGGTGAAATTCTGATTGAAGTTTGGTAGAGTTTTGAGAGATCAAGCCATAATGTGGTTAACTAAGTTGTTTAACAATGTTGATGTCTGAAGGATAAATGAAGATTTTGTAAGGTCAGTTTCTAAAGATAAAACTGATATGCAATGTTGATCTAATTAGAGGTGATTTAAGAGATCTGAATATACTAGCTATATATTATGTCATAGAGCTTAACTAAAAGGAAGACATGACCTTCTTCATCTTGTTCTTGATACTTGATTCATTCCACTAATTCATCCTCCACCTTGTTTTTGCTAGCAAGATTGTCTCACTGCCTCTACAATGCATGTCTTAGTCTTGCCACCTACATCTTCCCCAGTCATCAGCTCCTCCCTTCTCGAGACTTGTTCTAGTAGCCATGCCACTCTTCCATGCTTCAGGCAGTGTTAATTGTTGTTGGCTTCTCCAGGCAGTGGTAGGAAAAGACTTGTCTATTTGGCTATGCTCCTAGCTGATAATCAACATAGTTTTTCAGCATCTCTTATTCCATTTTTTGGGTGAGTGTGTTCATGAGTCTGCTTCAGCTTCTCCTTTGTTGTGTCTAGACTTCTTGTTGTGAGTTTCTTCATCTCCTATCATGCAATCATTGAAGTGAGCTCTTCTTCTCAATACCCCTTTGATGCCCTGCTTTCTGCCTTGATTTTGGAATTGTCGCTGTCCTTGAGCTCTGGTCATGGTTGTGGATGACACAAGCTACTACGCCCCTCCTCCCTCTTTTGTGCTTGATGTTTCCTTCTTGGTTCATGTGAACCGAGTTCAAGGTTTGTGTTTTCCCAAAACTACCTATGGTTGCATATATCAAGTTACCTTTTCTGGTCTAAACTGAAAATTGCTTGAATGCTGTTGAGAAAATGAGAAATTTAGGTGAGTATTATGACTATTAAAACTATTGGGTTTCTTTCTTCATTGCATTTACGACTTCCAACACTAACCATGCTACTTAAGGTGATTGTTTAATAAGATGATTTGCCAATAAATAATTATAGTAAATCTCAGTTGCTATAACCATAGTGGTCCAATATGTATGCTAATCTATTAGATTTCTGCGTTTTACATTCTCAGAGATCAGAATGGAAGTTACATCAACTAGAATGTAAAGCTCTTGCTTCCCTTGGTGATGACAGAAGAAAGCTGCTTACACCTACTGTACGTCTAATGGTTAGACTTATATTGAAGAAGCAACTGCAAAATGAACGGGTTGGTTCATTCTACCTTCTATGTCTTATTTTTGTTGGTAGGTTGAATTAATCTCGATTACTTATTTTCCTACAATATGTTACACATTTGAAAACTGCAGCTGTTTCAGAAACGGGTTGCTTATTATTTTTTCCTGTATAAATTGTAGTTTTTTATTGAATTTTTCTTGGCAAACAACTTTATGTTCCTGCAGCAAATTTAAATGCTTTAGAGGTTCTTATATATGCTTCTCCAGAAGTAATAACTGCAATTCTTCTTCAGGAAAATGTTACCAAATTGTTGTTTTTGTTGGTAAAGGAATCTGGCTGTGTTTGGTTTAGGATTTTTTTTTCTTCAGCTTTTGTTCTCAAATTCTAGAAAATAGTTTACAGAAAAATGCGAAAATTTATATCAAATTATCCCTCAACAAAAAAAAAAAAAAAATTATCTCTCTAACTTTTTGTGAGAAAAATAAAACTGGAAATTTTCTATGTGCAAGTTGATCAATTTTAAAAATTTTTTGCTAATTATTTTCAAGAAACTAAGAACTTTTTCTGAACCAAACACTTCTAAATCCTGAAAATGACAAGGTTAATGATGTCCTTATGATGAAGGGATAATCCTGTACTCATCTCAAATGACCTTCAAGTACGGAACATCAACCATTTTTCAGAGAACACTTAATTCTCTCAATCAGTTCAAATGAACCAAATATATATATTTTCGTTCCAACTGCATGTGCAGTTGCTACGCAGCCTTGGTGGACACTTCTAAAAGCTTTGTTGTTAGCATCTGAAATGCCTTCATTTTGCCCTTAAAATAGAGAGAAGGTTTCATTCAAGTTGGCCAGCAACATAGCCATCATATTCACAGAACTAAGACTAGTCATGATAAAAGATTGATAATGCACTATCTTGTTGATGCTTATATCTTTCATGCTCTCCTCTTTAACATTATTGACTAGTACCTTCATGCTTAGATTTTTCTTCAAGGGATTTATACAAATCTCAATTAAAAATTGTCATTTGTGACAATTGATCTAGATGGAATAGCGCAACAACCATTTTAAATGATGAAATTTAAGAATTATTTGAGTGACAATGAATTTCATTTAATCTTGTTTTTATTCATGGCTGTATTTGCTTGTTAGAATTATGTTTTCTCTTAGGACTTAGGAGATGGACGTCCAACTTCTATTGTAGTAGATAATGTATGAATATGGTTGTTGGTTAATTAATATATTTTGGTTAAGACTTGCCCAACTATCTATTCTTATGCTTAGGTGATTCCAACAACTGCGATTGATAACTACAACTTGGTTGCATCTTTGGAGTCTCGTATCCTGACATATTCAGCAATTCACTATTCAATTATCGCTATCTTTTTTCTGTCGTGTAATATTCCCTTGGTGACTGTTTAATTAATAAAGTGCATGAACCAAGATATCTCTAACATCAATGAGGAGCAACTTGTGCTTTACGCACAGATGGCGAACCTCATCAAGTTGGTACTTCCTTCCCTGGATGTTGATTTAAAGGAGATTACACATAATTTTTCTAAGGTAAACACAATTTATTGCTGCCATCAATCATAATGCTGTCATTCAATATGATCAACTAATTTACTACCAAGGCCGTCTACCTCTATGATTAGTCGGACAAAGTCCGAACAGAACACCTCCATTACCAATTTTTTTTTAAAAAAATGCATAACTTGTATTTTTCCTATTTTCAATAATCTTGGATCTCTGATTTTGGTTTTTCATCAGCTTTATCTTTTGAGTGTTTATCTTTAAAAACGTAAGATAATGTAGTGTGTTAATGATCTGTTGTACATGATGCAGCTCTCATGCAATGCTCATACAATCTGTGACGATGAACTTAGGCCCCTGGGAACTGGTTTGTATCCTGTAATTTCAATGATTAACCACAGGTTGTCTACCTAGTTATGTTTTTCTACACATCTGCTTGGTGATATACTTTTCTGTATTTAGTGAACTAACCTTCTGCTATGTCGTTATCTTTTCAGTTGTGTTCCTAATTCTGTTTTGATGTTTGAAAATCGGGTGGGTTTTGTACGTGCTACAGAGCCTATAACTAAAGGTACTGAGGTAATATATATCCACCTATACTCTAGCAAACTTTTTCATTCTATTATCCATGTTGCCAGCAGTGAGACATGGCATTAATATGTGAAATTTCTTCTATTGTGTTTTTGTTTAACAGATCTTGATTAGTTACATAGAAACAGCGGCAACTACTGCTACTAGGAAGAAAGATCTGAAGCAATATTTTTTTACTTGCACATGTCTTCGTTGTACCAAGGTATCTTCTTTGTAGCAATTATATGTTCCATAGTTACTTTCCTTCTGTTTTGAATTATGAATAAGTAGTCACTTTCCGTGAAGCAATGTAGTTTTGTATTTTCATATCTGCCATGTTTAATTTTATTGACTACACCTGATCTTGTAACTATTTTATCAAGAACTTACATGAGGAGCTTGAGGAAACTGCCATTCTCGAAGGTTTCAGGTGTAGGGACAAGCAGTGTAATGGGTTTCTCATTCTTGCTTCAGGTGTACCAGACTCTGCTAACTCTATCTCTGTTGATCATAAGTCTCTGTTTTATCCACATTCACTAGTTTGGACTACTACATCAATCACTTTGGCATTCCATACAGATAACCAGTCTTTCAAATGCCAGAAATGTGGTATCTTCAGGGATATGCAAGATATAGAAAAACTTGCTAGTGAAATTTCACTTGCCGAAGGGAAAACACCATCTTTGATGTCCTCTGGTTGTATCCTGTTTTTGGTTGGTTGCTTGCAATGCATGATCCGTCTTTAATCCAGAATCAGTTGTTTGGTGTTGTTAAATATCATATTATAATTCTTCATTATGATAAATATAAAAAACTTAATCAAATTAGATATTTCTGAAGCAAAAAATGTCTACAAGATTGTTGAGCAGTTGCAACTTAAACTCTGCCATCCCTATTCTCTCAATTTGCTGCGAACCCGTGAAAATCTTCTGAAGGTCTGAGTACTATTGTAGCAATGTATCATAGAATGCATTTTTAAATCTTCCTTTCATGCCCACCGTCTCCACATTTATATCAAGTGATGCTTGCCTATTTGAATGAACATTCATAATCCATATCTGTTTCATTTACAGGTTTTGATGGAATTAAAAGATTGGAAAGATGCCCTAGCATATTGCTGTTTGACAATTCCAATTTATGAAAGTACAAAGTTTTATCTTTTTTCAAAAATTGTCTATAAAATAGCAACAATTTTTTTCACTTATCTTGCTGATGATATTTATGTTGTAACTTCCCTCATGGCCTTGCTTTGCTATAGTTGCAATAGTACTAAGAATTTCGCATGCTTGAGACATGATAAATGTAAATTACTCTTAAAGAAAGTTGCTTTTGGCCAAGACCACAAACTTAGAACTAGAAAGAATAATTCGTTCTAATTTTAGTCCCTGTGGTCCAATTAAAAACTCTTTTCTCAACTAAAATCTACTATAGTATACATCTAATTGATATAATGCATATATATAAGCATTGGTGGATTGTTTTAAATGACATTATATTAAATTGTCTCCTGCAGGAATCTATCCAGCTATTCATCCCATGATTGGCCTACAATTTTATATTCGTGGGAAGCTTGAGTGGTAAAAGGCTATATTTCTTTTTTCGTCTTCTCCATGAAATGCTCTGAATGACATCATTATTGCAAATGCTCTTAACTCCTAGTGAATTGTGCATTGAAATATAAGATGGTTGAGACATCCTTGAGGTCTAATCTGTAGGAATTCTTTTGTGCACTAAATATGCCAAGTTTTATTCTTGTACTTGAGTTTATTGTTTATCTGACAAGGTTCTTTTCAGGCTGCTAGAACTCACAGAAGATTCTATTAAATCATTCATCAAAGCAATAGAGATACTAAGAATTACTCATGGAACTGGAACACCTTTCATGAAAGAGCTACTAAACAAGCTAGAGGAAGCCCGTGCTGAAGCTTCACACAAACATTCTGTCAGTGATTGAGGCAACAGGCTCCTGGAGTGAGATCCACTACTATGTCTGGACCATGAAAATGCCAACTAAGGCAAGGACTTTGTATTAAATCCTGCCTGGCAGTTTCACTTTTGTTTGGTTTAGCAAATGCAATTTTGATATAGAGGGTTTGGTGCATTTCAAAATGTATTGCCAAATTACAGTCACAAACTTATTTAGAGTTGTTGATTCAGCCTGCCTGATGCTTGGCTTTTCTCATGATTCTATTAAATGTCCATATTTATATTTTCACTCCCATGGTCCGTCCCAAGTGTTGTCATACCATTTGTCTGAGACATCTCAAATGTTTTAGTTTGGCCTAGCAGGCTTTCGCCATTTTGAGTATTAATGGCTACCCCTAGATTGGTCCCAATAGGTTCGTATACACACTACCTGACCTTGGCCTAGGCCTGAGTTCCAAGCTAATTGGGCAAAGGCGAGTGTAACTCCAATAGAAACTGGGTCGAACAGGCTCAAACTATGTTAGCCAAGGCATGACTCATTGACACCTCTACATACAAAGCAATAGTTGACCTATCTGGAAGATGATGGGCTACCATCACAGGAAAAATATATTAACTTGTTATGCTTCTCTTGTTGACTTAGTCCATCAATCTTAGCATTTCTTTTCGATTAAATTTTGAATAAAATCAAGATAAGAGGACCTCAATAGCAGGGAGATGGTCCATGTGGCAAAATTTTATCCTTGACGTGGTACATAATTTGGTGTCAATGAATGATCCAAATTAATGGTGCAAGCCTACAACATACACACGCAGTAGAAGGGGTGAACACTAAAAATCCATTTTGACAATAAAATCACATTTCTCAACCATGGAGGAATCAAGCAATGTTTCCTCCTACAAGTTACATTTCTCGTGGAAAAACTGTGTCAAAGAAGCTGCTAAAACGGTGGTAAATAATGTTCACAGATATGTAAAGGTAAGCCACCGACGTCTCTATCTTCAGTAGCATTCCTCGCACTTGTTGGTAAAATTTTCTCTCTTTTTATTTTCCAAAAGTTGTGTATTCTTTGTAAAAATTTATGAAAGTTTGGGAACTGACAGTGTCCACTCATTGTTAAGGGAGGAAAAACCTCCGAGTGTGCGTCTCTTTCTTCCTCTATCTATTCCGGTCTATCCTTAATTCCTTCATCCTCCTCCTCACTCCACAATTTCCATTCCTCCTTTTGTTCTCGCAACCACTGTCTCAATATTCTTCAGACTTTGTTTCGATACTATCTTATTAAGCTTGACCGTCCGTGCGACCGTGCAAATTCCAGGGCAAGATAATGGCAGATGTTCAGTTGGGATCTCACACTGTAAAATCCCATGGAATGAAGGTGGCAACGTTCCATATCCATGACTGGATAATACTACTGCTGCTTATTGTGATAGAGGCCGTCTTGAATGTCATAGAGCCATTCCATCGCTTTGTGGGGAGGGACATGATGGCTGATCTGAGATACCCACTGAAGAGTAACACAGTTCCAGTTTGGGCAGTTCCCGTAAGTCAATGTAATCTCATTCCCTCAATTTGATCAACTTTCACCATCCCCAACTGAATACTGAAATCAAATTTATCCGTTCTTCAGATGATTGCCATTCTCTTGCCGATTGTAATATATTATGCAGTCTACTTCAGGAGGAGGGATGTGTATGATTTTCATCACGCCATATTGGGTTTGTCTTAGCTTTCTTAGCACTCTGACTGGTTTCTATTCCCAAATTTCTTGGTTTTCCAACAGAAGGTGGATTTGCAGGTCTTCTCTACTCTGTGCTTGTTACCGCGGTGATAACCGATGCCATTAAAGATGCAGTAGGCCGACCTCGACCGGACTTCTTTTGGCGCTGTTTTCCCGATGGCAAGGAGGTAGCTCATCAATCACATACTTTGTTCCCAAGCTTTAGTACTTGAATTGTCAACATGAACATGTAGGACTACGACAATTTCACAACGAGTGTGATATGCCACGGAGAGAAAAGTACTATCAACGAAGGGCACAAAAGCTTCCCTAGTGGACATGCTTCGTGTGAGTGTTACAGAAAGTCTTTGCATTGCGATCGATGCACACTCTTTGCTGATCGAGTCCATCCGCAGACAGGGAGTTTTGCAGGACTAGGATTTCTTTCATGGTACCTTGCTGGGAAAATGCGAGCTTTCGATCGAAGCGGTCATGTTGCAAAACTTTGCCTTGTGGTTCTTCCACTGGTCGCAGCGTCCCTCGTGGCTATCTCTCGAGTGGACGACTACTGGCATCACTGGCAAGATGTGGTTGTTGGTGGTTTGATAGGTTTGAATGTCTAAACTGGTTGTAGTTGCTGACAAATTAACCCTTCTCCGGGACAGAACACATTGCGATACCTCTGACTTTTGCAGGATTGGTAGTTGCTTCGTTTTGTTATCTGCAGTTCTTTCCCCCACCATACGATGCAAATGGTATTTTATATACTATTTTTCTTGTAGTATAGCAGAGTCTTGTGTGTAGATGGGATTCTGTCTGTAGTCCACAATTCCTGATCTTTGGTCTACATCAGAAGGGCCGTTGGATTAGATCAAGGATCTGTGTATTGATTTCTCCTGATCTGATCCAACATCTTCTCCTGATATGGACCAGGAAAAGATTAGAGATTGTGGATCAAAAGATCTGCTCTCGTCTCGTGTGAGAGATAAGTCTACGATGAATTTGAATTTTGGGATGTGTTTTACGCAGGTTGGGGGCCTCATGCATATTTCCAGATGTTGGCTGAGACACAGAGTGATGGCCAAGTGCCTAATGCTGCAAATCCTCCAGCAGGCTCTGAACCAGCAGCATGCCGCCTGTTCTGAACTTAAAAATGAGGTGGTCAGTCTGGCTCAACAGAAGTTTTTTGCCGGCCTATTTCGAACTTCAAAATGTTGCTGGCACGAGAGATTCAGATTTATTGTTCAGATTTATTGCGAGACATTGTGGATGGTCGCAAACTCTAGTGATCAAGAGGGGTAGAAGTTTTAGATAGTTTGGACTCTGGACTGGTAGTAATTTTTGTTTTAGATAATTTAGAGTGGTACATATTTTTTTTAAAATTTATTTATACGATCGAAAAGACACTTCCATTTCATAAAAAATAACTATAAAATTATATATAATAGATCTGATGTAGTTTGATTCTTCTCTATAATTTTGTGTTGGTGGAACTTCGTGTATTAATACTATATTTAAAATTTTTCATAATAATATAATAAAAAATAGGACAAATATCGATGTCAAAATAAATTCTATTAGAGCAAAGGGAGCAAATATGTGATAGATCTTCTATTTGAATCCCATCTTGAAGCTAACTAATCGAATCAATTAATTTTAGAGCCGACAATCAATTGATTCTCGTAAAAATTTTCTATAACTAACGAAATAAATTCAAAAGCATAAATATCTTGTAGTCCAAGAGCTAACATCTCAAAATTATAATTTCACCGAAGGAAAATATCCATAATTAAAAATCCACAGTAATTATAAGGCTTAGGAACAACTGAACCGTAGCTCGGGCAGCCGTCATAATTATTTCATTAGTATTTGCTTTGCTATCCTATCTGACTGACCTGACATTAGGACGGACCCAATTTGACATCGGGCTTGGACTTGTTTGACCTCTGGTTAAATTTTGGGTTGTTTTGACATTAATGTTTATCCCGTTTTCCCTCCTTATTTTATTATTATCATAATTTTATGCTAAAATACTTTTGACTCTGTTTTTTCTTCAATAACATTTTATTTTTCTATGTTTAGAAAAATAATATTGAATTCCTTTTTATTAAAACTAAGATACGATAAGATAATTATACCCCTATTGTTTTTTTATATAATAACCTCAAGAGGTAATTAAAAGACATTGAATTGTCCATTATATTAATCTGATATGATTTTAGAGTCCACATGGATGATGACGTAGAGACTAGTAAGGTGCCACATGGTGCATAGAGGAAAGCTAGCCTGATACCACATGGCGAAATACCTAGTGACGTGGCCTGTCTCGTCGAGTGGATGCAACCTCCCCCAGTGGGCTTAAATCAGCTCGCCGAACCAATCGGGTATGCGCGAGGCAAAACGACCGGACGGACGGAAGTCCAAATATGTCTGGTCGGTTAGCATCTACC
>JBBPFP011205797.1:0-10938 GCA_037974795.1 Kaempferia galanga
TCATCCAAGTACCAACTATGCTAAACCCTTAGGGAAAATAAATTATGTTGTAATAATTATAGTTCATAGCTCTTGTAACATATACATTTTAATATTAATAGATTATATAGCTACAGTTCATAGTTACAATAATATGAGCATTTCATCTTTTATCAATATTAATCAATATTATATTATAATAACACTTCGACTGATCAATATTAATAACATTGTATTGTAGTAAACTATAATTCATAATTTTTGTAATATGGACACTTCATCTCAACTCAATACTAGTCAATATTGGTTAACATCATATTATAACAACTACAAATTATAACAGATAATATAAATAATTTATTTTTTTTATCAGTATTAATTTAAAGCTATTACAATTATATAGTTGTAACAATTACTAAATCTTATCTACTATAATTATAATCTTTATAGTTGCTAGAATAGCATCATAAATAAAGTCAATTTAGAAAAAGGAAATATAAAAAAAAATAAATAAAGCAACATTTTCATAATAAATAAAAAATGAAACTATTCCAATATCCTTTTTAAGTTTTGTCCAATCTAAAAATATATATGTGTATACGTGCCTGCCACCTAGAAGTAATTAATTCTTCTAATCATATTTGTTGATTGCATGAAACTCTTATATCCTTCTAATCGTGTGTCGTATCCTCAGACCTCAAATATGGAAATATGACTCAATCAAATTAAATGAGACATGTAAAACATTTACGTGAACAAAAGTAATTGTACTAGTTTTATCAGTTTAGTTCAAACCTTCCAACTTGTTCTTCATATCTCTTATTAGGAATAATTGCACGCAATTAATTCCAACCTAACAAAATAATAGAAGCTTATCTCATCAACCAAGCAATTAACTCCGTCCGTCCAATCAAAATCAAAGACGAAGGATCATCGTCGCCCTTCGCCCATAGTTTTTTCCCCGAACGCTGTCCAGGCCCAACAGCACCTCCTTGTGCACTTTGGAGAAGCCAGCAGCTCTCCCTCGTAGTCCAGGAAACACGCTGGGGAAACCCACTAGAAAACATGACGTGTGGAAACTGTGGCGGTACTTGATCATTCAAACGCCCTCACAAGTCACAACCCTGCTCTCTGAACTGGAGTTGAGAGGGTAGATCGGTCATTTAAAGTAGGAACGAGCTAAATTCCCGGGGAGTTGACGTGTCAATCGAAGCCACGCCAAACGCGACACCGTGAGCGCTGATAACGGCGTGCCGTCTCCGCTTCCTTCTCCACCTCCGTCTCTTTTCTTCGCCGCCGTTTCTCTCTGGTCTCGCGTCTTAAATATCGAGTTTTCTCGCTTGCCTCATTTCTTTTTCTCTCTTTCTTCTTTCTTGGCCGGCCGGAACCCGGAAGGCAGTAGGATCGCTGGGCAATTGCCGGATCCAACCGTAGATCTCGCCGGAGGCAACAGCTGAAAAGCTCTCGAATTCGCTCAAAGGGACAAAAGGATCACAATTTTATTCCAGAGGCAGCTGAGCTTGGTATTTCTGCCGCATTGGGAAGGAGGGCAGGTTGGAACCGGAGGCGTCGGTCGTTTGCACTTGGTATGGATGCCGAGGTGATTCTCGTATTATATTGATCGCTGCTTTTGAATTAGTGTCGGACCTTGCTTTTTGTAGCAGTTTACGGAGGTTTTTAGCGGGCGACAAGGGATCGCTGGACGATCTGGTCTAGAACCGTCTTACTGATTTCGGTTTCACCTCGTTTCTGCGGGTTCTTACATGGAATTATGATGTTCGACGCGGATCTGCTTGGTATTGGCTCGATTGAGACAAGAGAAGCAAAATTCTCGGCTTGAATTGAGGTAAGATTGCCGAATTCAATCTTGTTTCGTGGTACTTTGATCCTCTTGTGTTTCTTCCTTTGAGATGTTTCTAATGCTTTTCACGTTTGATCTTTGGCCCGTTAGTGGTTGACATTTGTGTTGATGCAACGATCTTGCTTATCTGTCCAAAAATTTCTGTGTTAGTATGAAATTTTCCCCTTGTTTTTCAAATGTCGAGCATAGGACCATTAATTTGCTAGAGACGAAGAAAGGATCCATCGGAGTTGCACTTTACGTTTTTTTTTAAAATCTTATTTTCTAATAGTTCAAAATCGTATATCTGGAGAATTTATGGAGAAGATGGCCCAAACCGAGGCCACGGGGCCACCCGGAAGCAAGGTCGGCGATGTAAAGGCGTTTAGAGGCCTAAATTTTAATCGCAACTAGCTTATAGTTTGTTAGTTGCTGGCGTCTTTAAACATGAACTACGAGCAGCTAATTCCGTCGCGTTTGCACTCTGAGACATCTTCCATTTCCTCATTTTGTGGGGCTTGTACGTTTTCAATGAGTAACTATTTTTACTATTCTTTGCTGCTGTTTAGAAGTTCTGGAAGTCCACATAGATATTTCTGGCCATGAACCTTTATTTTCACTAGTATACATAACTATTTAGCCTTCTCAAGATGAGGTAGGTATCTAACTTCTGACCTCTATGTATTTCCTTGGTTAAGATCGCCCCATTTAATCGTGGAAATTCAGGTTTAGTAAAGAAATAATCTCACCAATGTAAAAGCACATTATATTCCTTGAAGTTGTTTTGTAAAACTATTTTGATTGCTTGTAGTGTCTGCTTTTGGTTCAGTTGTTCTTTCTCATCAATATGAAAAGAAAACAAAGACCAGTTATAGACTAAATGGTTTTTCAATATTTTTTTCTTCCAAATATTGCTTGACGTTGATTTTCTAGATGAAATCAAAGCTTGTGCAATATTCTGGGTGGCAAATCTTTTTGCACCTTCATGGGGCAAGTTTGATCCTGAAGCCTTATTCTTATTTCTGCCCCTAGTGATAAGTAGGGACAATTTCATTTTTGAACAACATTTTATATTTCTTCTGAATTGCTTTTACCTGTTATTTAATGCCATGTAGTTATACAGAGTGTTAATATTCCAAACTCTTTTAATTAGTTATTATGTTATGTCTCTGTTTCTAATATCACCAGAGGAAGTTGATATCACGACCAGCTTCTATTATGAGTTTCTACTATGAGCATGTCCAACTTCTAGTAATACACGCCTTTACATTTTATATGAACTTGTAGCATTCAACTACTCTTTTTTATGTCAAGTTTAAAAAATATCTATTAATTTATCATTATGTCATGCCTATGATAGAATGAGGTAGAGGGATTAAGCTGCTCATGTTTGTTTCTACTCCATTCAAGCGGAACTCACTGAAAAGGTCTTTCTCCCAGCTGGTGACCATTTGAAAGTATCTATATTTTCTCTCTATTTTGAGCATTCAGCATGAACATTTGGAATGTCTTCGCTGAATTTTCAGATGGTGCAAGTCAGTACTCTTACCTTTTCCATTCTTTCTGATTGGAGAAGAGGATATGGGTTGGGGTTGAATTTCATTAATTAGATTCTGATTGTATTGTTTAAAATTGTTTCTAAATGGTTCATAAAATTAACAGCATGTTCTATTCATTTTGAGCTTTCTTCCATGGCATCTACCCTATTTGATTGAATTTTAACTGTTTTTTTTCCCAGCAGCAAGGCGTATAATTTCAGCAGAGCAAGTCTATATCATTATCACCCCTTGATGAATTGCATAGGATTGGAGCAGGCTCCATGTTTTCTGAATCTACACATTCCAGCATTCTCAATGCCCAGAAGACTGAATCTAGTCAACAGCAAATGAAGGAGCCACAAAGAATGGCTAACATTTCTATTGGTACAAAAGTTTCGGACCATGTTTCTGAATTGCAGTCTGATGCATTGGTCTCATCTCCTCTCCTTGGTGAAGAAAGCCTACCAGACCTAGGCGGATCACATTATGAGAGTGGACTGTTCTCAAGCTCTTTATCAGATATGTTCAGTAGAAAATGTGTGTTTCTTTCTTACGCTTTACTTTCTGTGGCTTTATTTAGATAATGTGCTAGGTAACCTGAGCATTTTTAGAATGAGTGCTAATTTGTCTTAGTAATTTTATCAAAAAAAAAAAAAAAAAAATCATAGAAAGAAATTGTTTGTTAAATATCAGACTTTCTACTTGAACCTCATCAAGTCACATTATCTTTTTTGCATGATTCATTATAATGTTAACATTCTAACAGTGAGGCTATCATCAAGCATTGCTCCCTTGGGTCAGTCTTTTGAGTTGGGTCACTCAAACTTTGAGGAAGATGAACCTTTTGAAACAATGGAGGAAATTGAAGCTCAAACAATTGGAAATCTTCTTCCTGATGACGATGAATTGCTTTCTGGCATTACTGATGATATTAGATATCTTGGTCAATATAACAATGGGAATGATGTTGATGATGATATTTTCTACACTGGTGGTGGTATGGAACTAGAATTTGACAACAATATCAGCGGTAGCAGAACAACTGAATTTGTCATCACTGGAACTTCTGCTAATCAACAGGGAGAATCAAATGGTACATTTTATGGTGAACACCCATATGGTGAACATCCTTCTCGAACCCTTTTTGTTAGAAATATTAACAGCAATGTTCAGGATGGTGAACTGAGGGCTCTGTTTGAGGTGCTTCTTTACTTGAATATGTCTTTATTTCATATTTCTTTTTTTTTTTTTGTGTGTGTGTGGTTCGATAATGTTCATTGTTTTGGCGTCTAACTGTTATGTGCTTCCACTTGCTCAGCGATATGGGGACATACGCACACTCTATACTACTTGCAAACATCGTGGCTTTGTTATGATATCTTACTTTGACATCAGGGCAGCACAAAAAGCAATGCGGGCACTTCAAAATAAGCCGTTGAATCATCGGAAGTTGGATATTCATTTCTCAATTCCAAAGGCAAATATTTGCTGCCTTCCCTGTTATTGTTTTAAATGAAAATAATTTATTATAGATTACATGAAAAACAATCAAAAAATTTTTTTGATTGGCACATCAAAGTTTTTTCCCTGCTGAATCTTACTAATAATTGCGACATATGTCAGGCTATAGGACGACTTATTAAATATGTGTCAAATCTACCTCAATTTATTTTTTACTATTTCTGTCACATTACTGCAAGAGCATATAGTGATGTAGATTCAGATGATAAAGCTAGTTTAGTAGAGTTTCAATGTTGTTGAACTATGAGCAAGATATTATTGGCAAATCAGAAATTCAGTTTTCATATCTAAAAGTTTAATATGGAATTCTTAACCAGGATAAGGTTTTCAGGTTTTTAAGATGTTTTCTGGAATTTTTTTCATGCATAAGATGCAGGAAGAGATATAAATAATTTTTTCCTAATTTCTTCAAGCTTATGGAATTTTTTCTTCGTAATGTTTTATTGCAAAGTAGCAAAAACATTAAGGATTAAAAACCTACAAACACGAGTTATCAGTTATCAAAGAATTCAGCTCATTTGATCAGTTTTGTGCTAGTGATCTCGGTTGTTTTCTCTACTTCCATCAAAGCAAGGGAAACTTCTTGTACTTCTTGCATGCTGTAGAAAAAAGAAACTCTTGGATTCTTGTTCGGAGATATCATATGAAAGGGCATGTTTTTGTCTCGTGTTGCTGTAATCTTGCATATTCTTCTAATAGATGAAAAATAATTATATAATTACTGGTGAAGCTTGTTGTTAAATGATTTTTTCCCTCTGGAATGCAAAGGCCAGTCAACATTGTTGACTCCATCCCATCAACATCACAGTACTCATTTGTCCTGTTGCTTTTGGAATATATTTGATTGATTATTTTGAGGATAGTCAAGGCTTGCTTTATGGTTATTGGGGAGGCTGAAACATGAATAACAAACAATTGTTCAACCATACCTTTCCACTGATTGAATCTTCTATCATGGCAGCAGCTTGAAAATCACAAGGGTTTATCCAAAATAGCAAGTGTCAGCACTATGCCTTAATTGGTGGATGATAACTTGTATCCTCCTTCATGTCCTACTCCAAATGTTTGTAATATTCATATATCAGAACTTCTTTATACTCCAAAAAAAGCACCTGCACCAAGTTCATGATAACGATGTTGTAAAGGTGCTTCCTGACAGTAGATAATGTCTCCATAGTTCTGTACACACTACAATTATTGGACTATTCCAGGGTACCACAACTGTCTCATTTTATGTGTTTAGATGCTCAGATTTGAGTCTAATGCTCAAACTTTGTTGTCATTTCTTTTTAATATATACCTTTTGACCAGCAAATAGTGTTTTGTTGCTTCATTTGTCTCCTCCAATCTGATGTTAAAACAACTCATAGGGTCTCTCTGAGTTGAAGATAGAACTGCTGCCATTTTGGCGTTTGGTATTTCCACCTCCTGGGAGAATGGGAAAATTATGATTTTTTTCATAGGCTCATAGCTAATGCTCTATCTAATAATGTCGTACACCTGTTATGTTGCACAAACTATATGTGCTCATTACTCGTATAAATGCCCTAATGACACTTAAATTCTGCCATTTCCTCTCATTTCTAAATGCATATAGATTGCTTGAATTTTCACATAACATGAAATCCATTGTTAGGACAATCCCTCAGAGAAAGACATAAATCAGGGTACACTTGTGGTGACCAATCTAGATTCCTCTGTGACAAATGATGATCTCCATCAGAAATTCAGTGTTTATGGTCAAATCAAAGAGGTGGTATTAGGATCTTGATAAATAATTTATGTTTGGTGCTGAAGTTTTCTATCCTTTCATTAAATTTACGTCAGTTTAACTTGTAGATATGTGCAATTCCCCATAAACATCACCAAAAGTTCATAGAGTTTTATGATGTCCGTGCTGCTGAAGCTGCTCTTCATGCTCTAAATAGGAGCGACTTTGCTGGAAAAAAAATTAAACTCGAGCCTAGCTGCTCTGGTGTTGCAAAACTGTGGTACTATTACAAATTCAGTTTTCCAACATTTGACATGTTCAAAATCTTACATCTTCCTTTATTTAAACCACAATGTTTGGAATGTACCACAGATTGAATGCAAATTAAAAACATTGGTTGTTCATTATATAAGATCCAACTGTAATATGGACTGCAGATAATCCAGATATATAAGATTTATGTTAGTGATTTGTTCATTGAATTGCCTTGTCACAGCTTTCATCTATAATGATTCTACTAAAATATGTATAGTTTTCAATTTCTTTTAGCTTATTGTTGACTGATACTTCTCTTTATTATCAGTTTGGGGCAGCAGTTGTCTTCAGAGATGGACCATAATATACTAAATGCAAGCTGGCAAGGAACCACCCCTAACAGCTCTCTTGCTGGGTGCTTTGGTGTGTGCGTGTGTTTGGACTCTTTTGACGTGTATCCAGTTGTGCCTTAGACATGATGTCAGGCTTTGCTTTTGAATTACATAACTGATCCAATTTTCTATTTTCCTAGGGCCATCCTCTCTTGGATCAGTCACACCCAACAGTCTTGAAAACAGAGTTATCCAGGGTTTAAACTCAGCAGCTAAAGCATCAATTACCCCATCTTTAGAGGCCACACTCTATGAAATGCCCTCTAAAGTTCCACAACATTTATCTCCCTCAGTGGGAATTGCCTTGGTTGGTAATCACACAAAACAAGCTGCCAATATTGACTTCAATTGTTCCCTTGGCCCAATGAATTTTGGACTTCAAGGCACACGTGGCCTCCATCCTCACTCCCTTCCTAATTATCATAATGGTATTACTAATTGCATTCCTTACAACTCAAATACTTTGTCAGCCACCGGTATTGGTGTGATCTCTAGGCCTTCAGAAGGAATTGATGCAAGACCTCTTCTTCATAGAGGCAGCTCTGGTACCTATGATGGAATTTTGTTGGATCGTAATAAAGGTAATAAATTAAATATACTCGCGTGGATAAGTTTCAAGTTACTGGAATTAATATATAGCCACACATTTCTTGTTGAAGAAGCTTGCAGTCCACTGTTGTCTGCACCTTTTTTAGTTACAATAACTGAATCTCAGATTTCAATGATGTATTATGATCTTCTCTTCTGTTTTTTGAGTTTATGGTAGTTATTTCCATGTGTTAAGCAATAGTTAAAGATCTCTGCCCTTTATTGCATGCTTGATGTTACCTAATATAATCCATTATTTACAGCTTTTGGGATTTCCTCTAATGGAAGCTGTCCTCTACATGGGTGTCAGTATATTGCGAATAATTCAAATTCATTCCAAAGTAAAATAACTACCACCATGCCATGGTCAAATTCTCCGTCATTTATAAGCAATGTTTCTGCTCATCAACCATCTCATATTCATGGAATGTCTGGCGGACAAGCTCAAATGCTAAACACAGTTCCTTTACATCATCATGTTGGTTCAGCACCTGCAGTCAATCCATCTCTTTGGGATAGGAGATTTGCCTATTCTGGGGATTCCATGGAACCTCTCGTTTTGCATTCTGGATCTCTAGGAAATAAGGGGCTCGCATCAATTCCTCAGTTGGAATCTCTACAACTTGCTTCCCGTAACTTCTTTCCACATCCATGTGGGAACTGCCTTGACCCTTGTATTTCTCATGCACCTATTGGGATTCCTTCAGCGCAGCAAAGGAGTCTGCTGTTTCATGGAAGGAGTCCAATGGTCTCAATGCCAGGTTCATTTGATAGCCGTGTTGAGCGTATTAGGAGCCGAACAAGTGATATAACTACTAATCAGGGTGATAATAAAAAGCAGTACGAACTTGATATTGAATGTATTAGACGTGGTGAAGACTCCCGCACAACACTTATGATAAAAAATATTCCTAACAAGTATGAATTTTCTGTACCTTTCTTTGCCTTGGCTATCAGAATCAAACTATCTAGTTGATTGCCTTTTCTCTTTGTTAACCTTCTATTTTTCTTTCCTTTTCCCTTGGCCATCAAAAATGCAAAATATGTAATTGGTTTCCTTTTCCTTTTATTTTTGTTTATATTTAGGTACACATCTAAGATGCTGTTGTCTGCTATTGATGAAAACCATCGAGGAACTTATGACTTCATTTATTTGCCAATTGATTTTAAGGTTATGACTGAGTCTCTCTCTATATCGCTATTGATGTGCATGGCAGTACCAATTATTGGAAACTGATATGTATATATATATTCTTTTTTCTACTTTTCAGAACAAATGCAATGTTGGTTATGCCTTTATCAACATGATTAATCCACAGCATATTGTTCAATTCTATCAGGTAAGTTCATGGATGTGGGTAACAAGAATGGATATATTCAACATTGCCTATTCTTATCCACTAAATGATTAATATTTAATCATTTTACGTTTTCCATAATTTTGAAGATCTACCTATCAGTTTTTTTTTTTTGTTTAGATTTTTACTTGATTTTCCCTTTAGGACATATACTAGTTCTTCTGGAAAACTGTTTATATGCCCTTTTATTTCATCCATACTATGAAGTCCTTGCACAATCATTCTAGTTTTGGCAGATTAAGATTATCACTCATCTTCAACATTTGCACTTGAGAACTGCTAAAATGCTCAATCTTCTGCAGTCATTTAATGGTAAAAAGTGGGAGAAATTTAATAGTGAAAAGGTGGCATCACTTGCGTATGCCAGAATCCAAGGGAAATCAGCTCTTATTGCTCACTTTCAGAACTCAAGTCTCATGAATGAAGATAAGCGCTGCCGTCCTATACTTTTTCACACGGATGGTCCAAATGCTGGAGATCAGGTAAGGCATTTTGTGCAAGTGTTCAATGCTCAGATTTATTGCTTGTGTTTATGGCCGGTGTTTTATTATGTAACTTAATATAGAGGTGACTTTAAGCTGATGAAAGATTGCATTATTTTGTTGTTTCCTCCACTATTTTGTTCTCTTGTCTTTAGGAGGATTATGAGTTAATTCCCAATTTAATCCTTCATTTTTTTGACGCGGTCTTGATTTCATCCCCCATTTTTCACTTGACTCAATTTAGTCCTCTAATTTTTGACATTTTCCCAAATCGATCCTTCCGTCCAAATTCTTGTTAAATAGACGGCAAGACTTGTTTAACCGGTGGAAGTGACCTATTCTTTAGGTTACTTTTTTGGGTTAATTCCCAATTTAGTCCTTCATTTTTGATGCGTTCTTGGTTTCATCTTTCATTTTTCACTTGACCCAATATAGTCCTCTAATTTTAGTCCTCATTTTTCACTTGGCCCAATTTTGTCTAGGGTTGTAAATAAACCAAACGTTCGTGAACAAGTTTGATGTTCGGCTTGGTAAGAGCATGTTTATGTTCGTTCAATATACACAAGATCAATTAAATAAACAAGCTTAAACAACTCGTTAAAACAAGAGCTCGTTAATGTTCGTGAACAACTTTCATGAACCATGTTTATTAATAAAATTCGTATCAACATACTAAATAAACAAAAATAAAATAAAATAAGATAAATAAATAAGTTTTAATTATCAAGCTCAATAACCAATCAAACAAATAAAAGTTTCAAAAATCAAACAAGCTTGAATTGAAAGCTTGATAACATCTAAACGAACCAAGCTCGAACCAAGCTCAAGCCAAGCTTGAATTGAGAGCTCGATAACATCTAAACGAACCAAGCTCAAGCCAAGCTTCAAACAAGCTCAAGCTCATAAAAAATAATCCAAGCCAAGTCTGAAATATCATTTCAAAGGCTTGGTTCATTTTAAGCTCGGCTCGGATTGGCTCGGTTACGTTATCAAACAAGCTTGAACACCTTAAAGCTTGGTTCGGCTCATTTACAACCCTAATTTAGTCCTCCAGATGTGCATGGTGAATGCCGTTTTTTTTCACTTGACCTAATTTAGTCTTCCTTACCTTCGACGTGCCACGTTGGAGATAAGGAAGCTCATGGAATCCAACGTGTTTAACTGGACGTGCACGGTGAACGTTGATGCTGTGCAATAGCTCCTCCATCTCTTGTTGTTGTGGGAGGCTTCAACAGAGGACGATGTGGCGGCGACGCTACTGAATTGGGGAGATT
>JBBPFP011206012.1:0-10932 GCA_037974795.1 Kaempferia galanga
ACTCAAACGCCGGAAATGGCTTTCTTAAAAGGAGTGGTTCGGACGCGGATTGGACAATACATTTTGTTTTTTTGGAGTTATATAGAACTTTTTAAAATTATTTCTTTGCTTTGCTTTGTCGGGCGTTTGTCATGATATGTTTTCCTTCGAGGCACTTTGCTTTGCTTTGCAACTAATTTACAGCAAGTTGGTCATTTTATTTAAAATATTCGTGCCGGTAAAGGTACAGGACGTCTCTCTTTCAAGGCGACAGTAGAGTTTCGATTTGGTTCATGGGGATGAACTGTAAATTCGTTTGCGATATGTTCACGCTGGTTCACTCGGCCCAGTTCATAAAAGTTGTATTTTTTTTTTATCTGAAACTTTGTAATTCTTTTATTAAAAAAAAAAAGTGATTCACTTGAATATAGGTGCTCAACAACTGGTGGTGACTAAAATGAAGAGAATCCAAAATCACATCCAAGCTTTTTATTTTCTCCAATGAGTTATGAATCTCTTGTCATATCATCTCAACATTAGCTATTTTTTAGCTATTATTTCGAATCACAAAGTTGACAAAATCTTGGCACAGCATCTTCCATGTTCTAGTACTGCTGGTGATTCCTCTCGTTCTTAGATGCCTGTTTTTGTCTCTTATTAAAATTAATAAACTTCACGAGCTCAAGTTGTTTTTTTCTAATAAGATTATATCCCAGATAGCGTAGAAAAATGTTGTGCATTGCCAGCCACAAAAAATGAAAAGATTTTCAATAAAATATTGATATTTTATTGAAAATCTTTTGAAAGTCACGACATTCTCTATTTCACGCACCCACTTTCATAATTGAAAAAAATGCAGTCACAGTTGGTGCTGCAGATGAATTAATAAATGTTCACGAATAAATGTAATATTAATTTGATAAGAATTTATTTACATTTATTTAACACACATAAATTTAAATAGTTCATTAAATTAAATAAATAAGTGGAAATACATAGTGTTTTGTACGTTAAAATTTAACCATATTCATTAATAAAGTTTTTATCAAAATATTAAATAAATAATTTTTTTAAAAAAATGAATAAATAAGTTTAAATTTGTAAGTCCAATGATTAATCAAAGTTTTAAACAATCAAATAAGTTTGAATTTAGAGTTCGATAATATCTAAACGAATTAAGCTCAAGCCAATCTTGGATTGAAAGCTCGATAATATCTAAACGAATCAAGCTCAAATCAAGCTTAATTTTATCAAAAAGATAAGTTTGAACAATCATTTTAAAAATTTAATTCATTGTAGGCTTGACTTGACTCAGCTTGATTCCCTTATCAGATAAGCTTGAACTTCACTGGTTTATAACCCTAAATTTCTTTCCACTTTCAAATTTTTATTCTATCCGTTAAAAAAATTTAATTCGCACTATTTCCCAAAGTATATTAAATTTGATTTGATTTGAGTGATTCGTAACTCAATCCTATATTACATCACACTCCGTTTGGAAAGTTTTTAAGTAATGAAATTGAATTGAATTCTATCGGAAATTGAATTCCATTATGAATTGAATTCAATTCCTTGATTTGGAATAAGTTAGTAAATAATTGAATTGAATTAAATTCCTTGATTTGAAATATATCAGAATTAAATTTAATTATTATATTTTTACCATTTTTCCCTTCACCAATAAAATTTAATATGTGTATACAAGGTTATTTACCAATTTTAGTTTTTTAAATAAATTCCCATGCCAAATCACACCTATTTAGGTATGATTTACTTTAGAGGCTTTGAATGGAATTCAATTCCAATTTCTTAATAATTTTGTCATAAAAAATTATTCTAAAGAATCGAATTTAATCCTAAATCATGAGAGAATCCAATTCTATACCTTTCCAAACACATTATCAGTCTTCTACTGGTGTAAATTGAGAATTATAATTTTTTTAATGGATTGAGTAAAAATTTATATGTGAAAAAAGAAGAAGGGTATTAACGGGAATTCAACGTTTTTTTGGGGTATAATAGGGACTTCCCGTACTTGATTTCAAGAGTCCGTGCGGTGTCTGACAACTTTTGTCGGCAACTACCTGCTCCTTCGTCTTCCTCGATCAAGCATTTCTTCTTCGAACTTTGAATTTTTTATTTGAATCTTCATCGCCAACACTGGTCATGGTAATGGTATTTTCCACTGCCTTGTCCTTTTCTATTTCTACGTTTCAATATCTATTTGTGGATAAAATATTGATAAACCCTTCGGATTTAGAGGCCGAAAAGGTTTACTTTTTGAAGCTTTTACTGGGTTATTTGGTGTTCCTTAAGGTTGATTGGTTATGCAAGGGTTTTGTATCGATTTTCTTTATTGAATGCGCCGTTGCTTGTATTGGAAACGGTCTTCATTATTTTTGCAGGATTCGGAATGTTGAACAATCGATAGCTTCTCTTTATAAATTCGCATGGCTTGATGATGATAATGAATTTGCAGCTTTATATTGTGGCTTAATAAGCTTAGCCTCGTGCTATATTAATATGTTTGCGAAAACTTATAGAGTGTGGGCACAGATGAAACAGCTTGGCTGGTTCAACTACCAGTCATGACTTAGTTTTTCTCCATTGCAAGGCCTTAATATGCTTTGAAGATTTGATCTTTTTATTCAGTTTAGCCATTGATGCTGCATCATTTATTGTAGCAAACTACTACTATTATGTGCATGATTGCCTGATTTATAGCCCCCACGGGTTGGCGCAGTCGGTACTTGCATAGGTGTTTGCTCTAATAGGTCTTGGGATTAATTCTCAACGGGTGCAAAATGCCTCGTTGAGTTTCTAACCTCTCGGTGTAAAAGGGTCGCTGCACTAGGGCAAAATGTCCCCCGTGATTTACCTGCGTGGGTGTTTAGTCCAATAGGTCTTGCGATCAATTCCCAACGGGTGCAAAATGCCTCGTTGAGTGCTTGACATCTCCCATGTAAAAGGGTTGTTGCAATAGGACAAAATGCCCCCCGTGATTTACCTACCTGAACCTTGCGGCCGGCGATATTTGCCATGGGGCCGGCAGTACTGGGTTGGGGTGAGTGACATCACCTTTTGCTCTAATGATTGCCTGATTTATACAAATTAAAAAGGGAAAGGTCGGTGCATGATATTTTTAGTGGTTGGACTGAATCTTCAGGTTTGTGTTTGACGTCAAATGAAACTTGGTTATCTGCTCTTGTAAGGGGTCACACTTTAATTTACAGCTTGGTAAAGATACACGAGAGATTCTGACAAAGAGATTCCAATTGAATCCTAGCTTCAACATAGTTAATGCGTTGCACTTTGGTTAAATTCAACTATTTAGTACCCAAGAAAGTATTTTGAATAGTGAATCCATATCATTTTTTTAACCTTCCAAGGAATGAATTTGTGAAGTTTATTGGCACCAAGATGCCTTTAACTAGATTTCACAAAAAATTCTGAAGTGATTTCAACAGCCATGGCAGATTCTCTTGCAGTATGATGATGTAGCGTTTCAATATTTTTCCAACATATATTGTAGAGTTCCATAGCTTAGTTAGCTTGGTTCTAAACATCTTTTTCCTTGAGAAATATTTTTCATCTTTCTTTAGATTATCGTCATCTCTAAACATGGATAAATCATGACTCCTATAACTTGCATTTTTTATGGTCTTCCAGGCTAAGGTGGACTTTTATGAACCACCTCCTTTAACTTGGAACAGGAAACTAGATGCTGAGGAGAAAAAGAGATCTGAGTTTTCTTGGATAAAGTTTACTGACTACCATATGGTATATGTTCTTTCATTTTAAAATTTCATTAATCATGTTATCACACCCTCTGATGATACCTATATGCTTCTTTATTTGAGATTGGGGTTATTTGCCTATTTGGCTTGTATTTCATTCTCATTCTAATCTACTGATGTATACTAAAATTATTATTTGATTTGCCATTTTTTATTGATAAAAACAAATTTTAAAAGAGTCGATATCAAATTTCCATACATGTTTCAAGAGGCATAGCTCTGTTAAAATTCATGTAGTCCAACCAGCTAACTTGGGATTCTTTAATATCATTGTCCATTTCCAAACGCAAGCTCATAGATTGAGTTATACATATCAATGATGCATCTGGTCCTGTGGTTCAGATGAGTACGCTGATTGTGCAATTATGTACGATAACCTGTAACTTAGGTCAGATTTATGCACATGTTTACTAAAGTATTTGTTTATATTATGTTGGTAACTTCCTTATATTACGTTGCACATTGGAGGAATCAAAATATTTAAAGTATGAACATAGATACGTTATCGTGTGTGTGCTTCTATGACTAATCCATTACACATCTATGATTTTCATGTGATTTTAAAGGAACTCATGAATAGATATAATGTGTTGTCACCATCTACTCTATAAAACAGTTTCAGTATCAAAACCCTTATGAAAGAAAGTTGGAATTTTTTGAAGTTGAGACAAGAATTAAGTGAACATCTCTGTTCTTATTCATAATAGGAAGTAAGTAGATGGAATTATAGACTTTTAAAGTATCCTTTTTTGTTCAATTTGTTATACCAATGAGATATATGCACAACTATATATCGTATTCCGTTAATTATCTTAGTGGAAAGCTCCTAACGTTTTGCATTATAGTATGCTAAAAAAAAAAACAATCACAATTGGACAAATTGAGAGTTAACATGCTGCAAATGTTTGACCTTAAAACAGCAACATTGTTTATTGCCTTGTTAATCTGATATCTTTAATTAATCCTTATATGTCAAGCTTTATTTTGCTTATCGGTTGTGCCGCTACTTCCTAGAAGAAACTGCAAAAGGACGGGTAAGCTAGATCTCCATTACTAGTGGATTATTCTAATAAGAACTGTTTAAATTATTAGAGTTAATGAATAGTTGAATCTGATCATGATCTTTTTAATGGTTCTTATTTTCTCATCCTTGTGAAGGCTATACTTTATAATCCATTCAAAAAGTGGATGGAAGTGTCTTATCAAGGAGTTCCTTTAGGTGGAATAGGGTACGCATTTGTTTTTGGTTATTTCAGATATATATATAATTCAAGTATTTATGCACAAGTATTCTAGGCTTACCAAACATGTTTTAATATTATTGCTTTTGGCATACGTATTTGAAGCTATGACAAGTTTATTTATTCTATAAAAGAGAGATGAGAAGGTCAAAACCTACCTAATTGATTCAAGGATGTATAGGTGAAACTATGGAAGATTGCAACACTCATATGACCATTGCAACCTACCTAATTGATTCAGTGCAATTTATGGATAAGTTAACAGAGATCAGTTCTTGATAAGTTAGTACTGATCATTGCATATCACCAAGTTCACTTTTAGTTTCTTTGCCTTTTCTAATAGAGTTAGCAGACCTGATTAATTGATTCCAAATATTTGATTCCTTTCTTATGTGTTCACTGTTGAAACTTACAGATCGGGAAGTATAGGTCGGAGCTACAGAGGATATTTTCAGTACTGGCAACTACTGTCAGATCAGTGTGAAGAGAATCCTGTCCTAGCCAATCAGTTTTCTGTAAGTTGACTGCCAAATGGTGCATACTCAATCTGAAATGTGATCTCTGTTTTTTTGCACACTTAATCTTTGTAGATGCATAAACTTTAAAACATGCACTAGGTTTCTTACTTTCTTTTAAAAACCTTTGTCAAAAATCAAAAATTATAACATCCTAATTACTAATCATGCCACTAGACATGAAACTCAGTCCATCTTTTATGCCCCATTGCAAGTCAATTTGTTTCTTCTGTGAGTAAATTATATCCTTTCTTTTCAGAGTTTTCATTTGGTTTTTTTTTTTTTGCTGGCAGGTCTTCATTTCACGACCTAATGGAAAGAAGTCCTCCACTGTGCTGTCTCCAAGAAGTTCAGAAATTCCGAAGTAACCATATCCTTTGCCTGTTCTAGTTGGTGTACCACATTTGTGTGCTTTCATTCATTTCATTCTCAATTAAGTAGTTTGGTCCCAGAATGGTTTGGTAGTCTTGTATAACCAAGAATTTTTCGAATGACATGCAGAGGGAGTTCCAATCGTGGAATAGAATCTTGGGATTGGAATCTCAGTGGGAAAAGCTGCACATACCACGCTTTGTATCCAAGGTCCTGGACTGTTTACGATGGTAACTATAGCAAGGAAAATTTTGAATGGATAAAAAGGCATTTTTCAGGAGGCATATCTTCATTATATTGTTTTGCAGGTGAGCCTGACCCAGAACTCAAGATAACATGCCGTCAAATTTCACCATTTATCCCACATAACTATCAAGAAAGCTCCTTTCCAGTTTCAGTTTTTACCTTCATGGTAGGGAACGGACTAATATGAAATCTTCAGTTCTTTACGTTCATTTAGTGACATTGATTATTTTAAGCTGCTTGATTGTTTGCCAGCTGACGAATTCAGGTCAAACTTCTGCAGAAGTCTCTTTGCTTTTCACATGGGCTGTGAGTTAGATGACAAATTTTAAGTTTATTATTATTTTTATGTATTTCCCCTTTTTTTCATTCATTCCATGGATCGAATATAATGCTCTAAGATCAGTGGCACTGCACACTGGCTGTAAGTTGCCAAGCTTAGTCTTTCAGTGACTGCAGCTAACAAGTATTCCTCTGTTTCTATGATGCAGAATTCTATAGGTGGTAAATCTGAATTTTCTGGTAATCATACTAATTCCAGAATGAAGTGAGTAACAAAAGCTAATAAATGTCTGGCTAGCTGTTGTGTGTTTGACTTTATGCTCTATATCAATCTAACCAACATCTCAACTTCAACTTTTCGATATGCTAGGTCAAAGAACGGTGTGCGTGGAGTCCTTCTGCATCATAGGTATCAGGTCTTCATCACCAAATCATTTATTTGATTGGACTTTTAGTTTTCTGAAGCAAACATGCAATGCAGAACTGCTAACCATCAGACGCCAGTGACGTTTGCCATAGCAGCTCATGAAACAAATGGAGTTTGTGTCACAGAATGCCCCTGCTTCCTCATATCTGGGAATTACAAGGGATTCACTGCGAGGGACATGTGGGATGAAATAAAGAAAGTAAGAGAACTTTGCTCATCTCTCCTCATGTATTTGTAAGGCTTTCTCTAACCAATTCCATCTGATTGCACTCTATATATATAATATGTCAGGCTCGTATAAAATTATTGCATTAAGTTTGAATGGAGGTTTTTGCGTGAACTTAGTTGAAACTTATGAAAGAAAATAGTCTTATGAAAGTATCACATAATCATTCTGCAATTACATATACATTCCATTTCCTAGTTGATAAATTATTTCAATCTCTACTTGTAGCGGCTGTCTGATAATCTTACAGTTAGATACAGACCTTCATTTATATTACGACAAGTCTTGATATTGTTGGATATCTTTCTGCAACTAGTATGGATCATTCTCCCACCTAGAAGACAGCAAAACAACCCAACCGTCAGAACCAGGATCATCTATTGGAGCAGCAGTTGCAGCGACAGTTACAGTGCCATCTAAAGAAAGTCGTACAGTTACATTCTCTTTGGCGTGGGCCTGCCCCCAAGTTAAGTTTTCTGGTGGCAGAACCTATAACAGGTGAGTGAAGCAATGTACGACTAAAGCTAAATGACTTTGCTGATTATTAATTTATAACCTAATAACAGGAGATACACCAAATTCTATGGGACAGATGCTGATGTTGCAGCAGAAAATCTTGCTCATGATGCCATAATTGGTATGTTTGAAAATTGAAAGACAAGCACTATCTCAAATACGCCACACATTAGTTTTTGACTTTTGAGGAATAGTTATCAGATTAAACAGTTGACTGTTGTTTCATGCACGTTAGTTTTTGGGCTCTGTGTTATGAGTTGGTTCAATGTTTTCCTTCAGTGCCAATATCAAATCGCAGTTTTGTTCTTAGCTCGTCTTTGTATTACTAAGGGATTTCTTACTGTGATTGTAATGGTCTTAGTTCACCTCTTAAATTTAATACAGAATGCTCCAACTGGGAGTCGCAGATTGAAGATTGGCAAAGGCCTATTTTGGAGGACAAACAGCTTCCTCAATGGTATGCTCCACATTTTATCCATCTTTCATCTCGGAAGAAAATACATGAACTTTCTATTAACTGCCTCAGGTATCCGATCACTCTCTTCAATCAGCTCTACTATCTAAATGCCGGGGGCACAATTTGGACAGGTGAGTTATAATAGGTTCTTATTTTGTCTCAAAATACAACCTGAGCAGATGGAATTAGGCTGACAAAGAAATTGCAGATGGAATGCCCCCTGTAGAGAGTTTGGCAAACTTCGAAGAAAGAAAATTCTCTCTTAGCATACCCAGTGGACATATCAAAGAAATGAATAGTAATATCCAAGGAAGCAATGCTGCTGCTAATATCTTGACAGGCGTGGCACAGATCAGTGTGAAATTACAGTCTCCTGTTACATCACATTCCGCCTTCGGTACATCATTGCTGCAGGAAGGAGAAGAAAACATTGGTCAGTTTCTATACCTTGAAGGAATAGAATACCGTATGTGGAACACTTACGATGTCCACTTCTACTCGTCGTTCGCTTTGATCATGTTGTTTCCCAAACTGGAACTCAGCATTCAGAGAGACTTTGCAGCAGCAGTACTGATGCATGATCCTCAAAAGATTGAATTGTTTACTGGCCAGCGGGTTTCACGAAAGGTTCTTGGTGCCGTACCTCATGATATCGGAACAAATGATCCATGGTATGAAGTAAATGGTTACATCCTACATGATAGCAATAGGTGGAAGGACCTGAATCCAAAGTTCGTCTTGCAAATTTACAGAGATATAGTTGCGACAGGAGACATGTCTTTTGCAAAATCTGTTTGGCCTTCTGTTTACATTGCAATGGCTTACATGGATCAGTTCGACAAGGACAAAGATGGAATGATAGAAAACGAAGGTTTTGGGGATCAAACTTATGACATGTGGGCAGCTTCTTGTGTGAGTGCATATAGTGGTGGGCTTTGGGTCGCTGCTCTGCAAGCTGCTGCTTCCATGGCACGACTAGTTGGAGATGGAGCTTCTGGAGATTATTTTTGGGACCGGTATCAGAAAGCAAAAGCTGTATATGAACATCTATGGAATGGCTCTTATTTTAACTATGATAATGGTGGTGGAGTATCAAGCTCATGTATTTTGGCTGACCAATTGGCTGGACAATGGTATGCCCTGCCTATATCATACTTGATAGGTTCAATTTTCCTCCTTTCGCCTTCTTGTTTTCATCATCAAACAATGATTTACAGTTTTATAAGAGATTGAAGAACAGAAATATTATAGTTTTGTGTCTCACAGGTATGCCAGAGCTTGTGGTCTCGAAGGAATCGTCGATGAGAAGAAAGCACAGAGTGCTTTTCAAACAATCTTCAACTTCAATGTGTTGAAAGTGAAGGAAGGAACTCGCGGAGCGGTTAACGGAATGAAACCAGATGGAACTCTGGACTTGTCTGCATTTCAGTCAATCGAGATATGGCCAGGAGTGACATACGCCGTTGCTGCTGCAATGATCCAAGAAGGCATGCCAGAAATAGGATTCAAAACTGCACAAGGGATTCATGAAACTGCATGGTCCGAGAAAGGATTCGGGTGTGTCTTCTAATGGCTACTGATCAGTTTAACTAAGTTCTTTCAGTTGCATCTGCTCTTATCTGAAAAACTACCTTTAACAGGTACTCATTTCAAACTCCTGAAGCATGGACACCGGATGGTCAATACAGATCATTGCAGTACATGCGTCCTCTAGCCATATGGGCGATGCAGTGGGCACTGTCACCACCGAGATTGAACAGGGACGAGATATCCAAAGCAGATTGGAGTGGAGAGATTCAAATTCCTCGTCAGGCATTTTCTCGGATTGCAAACTTCCTCAAGCTGCCCGAAGAGAAGGCTTCTAAAAGCATTCTTCGAGTCGTCTACGATATTGCTCGTGAAAGACTTTGGCCACGGAGATGAATCATCATTCATAATCTGTGGCCTGTGGGTGGATATCATTCGAGTGATTCATCCTGCTGCTGATTCTACTCTCCATGGGAATAAATAGGCCTCATTTGCAATGAATAAAAGTAGAAAAACAAATGATATCTCGTTATATTATTTATTTTGGGTGGTATTGTAACCATTACAATCAGCTGTTATAATATTATAATAATTGATATAATACTATTGAGCTACAGTCTTATGTAGCAAGCTCTTAGATAATTGTTGTAACTAATTATGTAAGAATTATCATACATTAGTTTTTAAATGATTTTAATAAATTTAAAATAATTTCGATAAAGTATGAATAATTAAAACAAAGTTGATAATGAATGTTTTGGTATATAATATTTTATTAGTTTTAATTAAAAATTTTCATATTGTAATTCTCATATAAGAGTTACTGTACATTGTAGCATGACTAATACACTAATCTAATATATAGTGGAGTTTTTTTTTCTAAATAAATATTCTTTTAATGATTTACATAAGTGTAAAAGCATCCACCTTGGAGCTCTCATTGCTGAGTTGGCAAGGATGAAGGAGCTCCCTCTCATTATTTAGAGCAGGTAGCCGCACCTTGCCTTTTTTATTTTTAAATTTAAATACTTTTTTAAATTTTTATTTAAAAAGTAAAGATGAAATATATATATAAAACAAAATGTGTGAAACTCATAAAGTTGACGAGAGATTTTTTTCATTACAGCACAGAGATATATAAAGTTATTTACTCTTCACATGGAGTGCAGATGTGGTAACAAAAGAACTCTCAAAGAAGTTTTACAATGACAACTGTATATGCCCCAAAGGACCATAAAATCTCTAACACCAAACTCAACTTTTACCTTGCATAAAAAAAACCTGTGTTCCCATTCTTTACATGTAAACTTTTATTTCAACTCCCTAATACACTATGATTTGCCTAATTAC
>JBBPFP011206122.1:0-10929 GCA_037974795.1 Kaempferia galanga
AGCTTATCTTATGTAAATCTTTAACGAGTTAAAACTTACCAAGTAACTCAACCCCAAACTTTTTAAGTATCTCACAGATAGATGATATCGAAATTAAACAAAAAGACATCGAATATAAGGATAAGTTTCAAAATCAACTTTTATAACAAAAGGGCCTATATCTTAGAGAATTATAGAGAGAGGATTGAATTGAAAGGTTGGGAAGTTAATAGACTATAAAAATACAAGGCCTAAAACTAAATTTAATTGTAAAAATAAAATTAAATATTTGATCCCTTTTTTTTTATTAATCAAGTGGTCGGGGAAAAAACAAGTCAAATTTAGTTGATTGGTGTGACTTAGTCTTTGATTGAAACACACTCAAACTATTAAGAAATCATGCGTGTAACTAATTCAATTGCCTTTTGTGTCCTCAATAGCTTGCTATTCAATCAAAGGGCCATCGTCATTACATCAAATGCTTAAAAGCTAACTTAAAAGTGGATAATCATCGAATAAATAAATATTACAAAAAAGCATCAGTTTGATATTGCACGTGCAATGCACGCGCTCTCACACTGCCTTCGACGGAAAGGTACAAATTCGTTCCCAAGTAAAGATGTCAATCGCATCGGATTGATATTGCACCAAAAATCCAAAGTCGAATCTGATGCGATTGATATTGCACCAAAAATCCAAAGTCGAATCTGAACTTGAATTTGAATTTGGTCTGACCAATCTGAATAATCCAACCAATCCAACCAATCTAATAAATTTTTTAAATTATTTTTTAATTATATTTTAATTATCATACTAACCTTATATTATTATATTTTAATTTTTAAAATAAAGTTTAATTTAATTTAAAAAATATAAACTTCAATTTCAGATGAATCCGGATCAACCTAAACACAATTAAATACTAAAATCAATCCTAATTTGACAATGTTCGAGTCGAATCAGATGAAGTCCTATTCCTGGGCTTTGTGCAGCAGTTGTAATTAATCAAGTATCTAAAATAATAATAATAATAAAAAGGGGTAAAATGCTAATAATTCCCACGTGGCAGGGGTACAGAGTGTGGGTTTTAAAAACATTGGACGGCCAAAATGTAAAATTAGGCGACCGATTTGGACGATCCGCTGCAGCCAGAGGAGGAGATTCGAAAGGGAGCTCATCGGGATCTTCCGAAGCGAAAGCGAGGCGATCGATCGTGAGCGGCGGCGATATGGCGACGGATCGGGAAAAGGAGAGGGAGGCGGAGCTCGAGAGCGCAATGTATACCAACTGCCTTCTGCTAGGCCTCGACCCGGCGGTTCTCGGCGTCGGCGTCGGTGGATCCAGGGTTGGCCACTTCCGTCACTCCAACCCTAGGCTGGGGGAGCAGCTCCTCTACTTTCTACTTTCCGCACTTCGCGGTCCCGTTCAGTCTGCCAAGGCAATCAGACCGTTCTGGTTCCCTAACTGGTTCTTCGTTGCGACGAGTTTTTTTTTTTCTTTCTGTGCTTTTTGTTTGCTAATCTTGGGCTTCTTTACATGTCAGGATTTCGATAAGGTTTGGCCGATCTTTGATTCCACTCAGTCCCGTGAATTTCGAAAGGTTGGTCGATCTTTATCTTCCTAACGATTTTTTTTTTCTTTCAGATCCTTTAGGGTTATTCCTTCTACTGATCTCTGCTCATCGTTTTATTTTTATGTGTTGAAGATAGTGCAAGGGATAATAAGCGAGTTGGAGGCACATGGAGCTCTGCCTCGGAGTAGTTCGAGGGTCTCGTCTCTTGCAACATGTTGTGGACCGAGGTCAGTGTTTTCCTCCTTATGCAAGGTTTTGGCCACACAAAAGAATGGGGCTGGAGTTGGGCCATAGTAACGTCGTTGTATCTGAAGTCCTGTTGGATTATAGTTGTTCGGAAGAATCACTTCTTCACTAGAGCCTGGATTAGCAGTTTTACTATGTTTGTTGGCACCTAATTAGAGGATTGGATCAAAATTTATAAAAGCAGTGTATTTCTTCTTTTGCAAGCAACATTCCACTATAAAGATCTTTAAGTTACAAATCTTTATCCTGTACATCATGATGAGGTCATGTTATGTCATTGTTAGCTACGCCTGGTTGGATATCTCCAATCACCCCCAATCTCCAATGTCTTTATATATGACCTTCTGCTTTAAATTTGGATGTGCTGATGGAAAACAAAGTAAAAACACTCTCCTCTGTTTCAAAAAACTTTCTCCATTGAACTGACGAAGACTTTACTCCAAATCACCAACAGTCCAAATTATATGCCATGGAAATTTCAGTTTGAGAGAGTAACAATTTATGTTCGATGTTATCCAAGCTTCATTCACGTTGTGATCAGGTTTACTTCTGGTATTAGGAGAAAAATTCATGCAACTTGAACTGCTTTATGGGTCTCACTGTTGGTTAGGGAAATTAATAGGTTTGATTGGGATCAGGCCATATTTCCAGAGAGGAATGATAAAAAAATGTTATTATTTGATTACTATGCGAATCAACTTTTGGAAATTACTCAAAAAGAACACAGACTGAACATCGTGCAAGACTTCAGCAACACACTTATTAAATTCAAGTGAAAATTCTTCTAAAAAAACAACAATCAAGAGTTGGTAGACTAATAACTGAGCAGTTAAATATTCAAGGTGACAATGCTCTTATAGATGATGATAGACTCCTTTACGTGCTTCCAAATGCACGACAAAGTAAAGTTTTGTTCTAGTGCTTAATGGATCCATCTCAACTGTGGATGTACACTACTGACTGAATACTATTCTCAAGTATTTTCTGCTTTTAGGTAATAATAAATTGCATTCAAAAGTGAACTTCTGATTATCATCCAATGATTTTTATAAATGGAGAAAGGTACTCCTTAGTTTTTACCTTCTTTTATTTCAGTTGAAATCTGGATCATTATGAGATTATACCTTAAAGAAATTGAAGTGATTGCCATCTTTTCTTTGCTTTGCATTGGGGGAAAATTGCACAATCTCAAACATACTATATGCCATACTGGCTAATGCTTAATTCTTGGAATTTGGAAGTTCATTTGCTAAGATAGTGCAAATTATATAACCTTTGCAAATTTTCAAATCTAGTGCAGATTTGTTGAGCTTTTATGGCAACTATCTGTGCATGCTTTACGAGAGGTTCACAAGAGAACATTTACGGCTGATGTGACTTCTAACCCTTTACCAGCTTCACTGACTGACGCTTCATATCTTAATGCTGCTGCACTACTTCCTGTGACCAAGGTGATCAAGCAACTTGACTTTTCATTCTGCTGTATTTCTGGTATAGCAATGGTCACTTTGTTTTCTAGAACTAGGCAGTTTTTGTACTGGATATGGTGCACACAATCCCTTTTTCCAATTTTTTCAAAGTTGTATTCACCACTTAAGTATGCTAACTACGTTAACTCATCCACATCTGTGATCTTCTCAATTGCAACTTGTAAGCAGCCACCAGCCTTCTTTCCTTTTTAAAATGGTCAATCCATGAGACAATGATGTGATGGACAGTCTGTGGAATCTTCAACCTATCTGTGTTGAGTAGTATAATAAATACTCATCCGCAGTTTTTTTATACTATTAATATTCTATTTGGATAAGCAGGCTAGGATAGCTCTTGAAAGGAGGAAATTCCTTGGAAATGCCAACATTGCTGTTCATAGGCAAGCTGCATGGTCTGACCTAGCTCATGAGATGACTGCTGAATTTCGTAGCCTATGTGCCGAAGAGGTATACAATACTTTTGTAGCCTATTTTATTGCTCTTTTTCTTTTTTTTCTTTTACTAGTAATATTATGAATTTTTTCAATGTGTTAATGTTTTTTAATAGGCCTACTTGCAACAAGAGTTAGAAAAGCTTCAAGATATGAGAAATAAAGCTAAGTTGGAAGGGGAATTGTGGGATGATAGAATCTCCAGCTCTGGTCAGAACCATCACTTGGTCTCCAAGGCTACCCGCCTCTGGGAATCACTATTAGCTCGCCAGAGTAATATTTTAGTCATTATTGACCATTTAATATTTTCATTGTTTTCACTCCATACATTTAATGTCTTATTTCGAGTTGTTTACTCAATGTTGAACTTAATCTTAAAGAACTATCTTTTATAGATTATTAGCAATGTTGTCATTTAGTTGTTGAATCATATGCTTTAATAGAAGGAGCTCAGTTTTTTTTGTTATTCTCTATTTGTAATTTTTGAAACTATGGCCCTTTGTTATTATTGAATGATACTGTAAGAATCTAGTTGCCACAAATCTATTAATGGTTTATTATGTTATTGGGAGTATACATTGTCTGGGTCTCATCGCTACAAATTTATAAAGCATCAGTAGCTAGCTGGTATTGCTTGTCCCTTAAGTTCATATGAATTTTCTATAAGACAGGAGCAAAAAAGGATCATGAATTGGTTTTGTGATCAACCAAGGATTGCTTTCCTAAGTGGGCAATCGTGCAACAGATGAAGAGAAGCTGTTAAAGTAGATCCAATTTAATCAACACTCTCATGAAGTATACTAAGTTCAAGTGCATTTAAAAATATTCTGGATTTGTAAACCAGTTTTACATGACCCCTGGTCATTTCATTGTGCATTATTTTTCCTGACCAGGTAGAACTCAATCCTGCCATGAGTTTAATAAAAATCATGATGATGTCTTAGAGACAATGAATATACATGTATAAAATGTTCTGCTGAAGGAAATCATGGAAAAGAAAATTATTGCATTTCTTGATGAATCTTCGAGAAACATTTTAGGTGCCAAATTATGGAGTTCCTCTTTTGTAATCTGTCATCTACATCTAGCATCCTTTCTAATATACTAAATGAAATTGAGCTACCATGTGGAGAAATGGCTGTTGCTATCAGGTATCAACTATGCCCTGGATATGCGGAGACAAAATTATTAGAGAGGAGAGTGCTTTTTATAATATCTAGAAATTTTACTGATCCACATTGCAAGTTGCAACATCTATATAGACTTTGATGAATGTTTGGTTAGATTTTGTTTCATATCGAACAATCTATTATTTTAACAAATAGATATACAGCATTATTGTACCAATTTAACCACTTAACACGTGATCTTGATTTTATAGTATCTTCTCTATGTTCACCTTCCTTTGCTTACCATGTTTTTCTCAATATGAGGACTTTCAAGTATAATATTCCTATTGCTGCACACAAATTGTTAACATTTTCTACTGGATGTAAATATTTTCCTAATGTGCAGACCAACATGAAGTCCTGGCTTCTGGTCCAATCGAGGATCTAATAGCTCATCGAGAGCATAGGTGAAAAATACAGAAAAACTTGGCATTTTTTGTTGTTGTTGTTGAACTACATCTTGAAATTTGTTATTTTCTAATTTGCCAGGTACCGCATCTCTGGATCATCTTTGCTTGCAGCCATGGATCTAAGTTCAAATCTCCCACATTCTGATGTACTATCTGTTCGTGATTCTGAGATGTCTTCTGAGTTAGATACTCAAGAAAAAAAAGACTTATATCAGGTACAAAAACAGAGTGATGCTCTTCCTAGGATGGATGACAGAGGTGGAAGAGTTCATCCGACAGTTGATGTAGCTGAAGTTCTAAGGCGTTGGACTCATGCTCTACAACGCATACACAAGCAGTCACTCAATTTGGTAAGTGTATCCATTTTGTTCCACTACACAGAGGCAAGGTTGTGAGAATGAACTTTATCCAATTGTTGCTATTGCCTGAAGTAGCTAGTAATATATCCTCCTTATTTCTTAACATCGTTATGAATAGGTTCTTAGTATCTTAACCATGGTTTTGCTCCATTTATTCATATCTGAAACATTCACTCTTAGTGAATGATCTAAACTTATTTTATTATTCTTCCCAAGTTTAATTTTCTGCAAATTGGAAACTTTATTTAACAGGTGAAAGCTAATGATGGGGAGGGTCCAGATGTACTTCGTAGTGCTTCTGATGGCAGTAGCATTGGACACTCAGAGTCACTGGCTGCTACACTTGCAGAACATCGGCAGCATTTGGTTAGCATACAGGTATAATGATATTTGGATACGATTCATAACTCATATATATACCAATGTAATTGAGCTTAATGTGCATCACCTTACTTATCTCTTCATCTCATTTATTACTTGGTTGGTTATTGTAATTCATTCATGGCTTGATCAATTTGATTGTGTTTAATGCTGCGGCATAATAGCTAGTAACCATAAATTTAGGGTATTTTCTCTGTAGATCTTCTAGGTTCTTTTATCCACAAAACATTCTTGAATAATTTGCTTGCTTAACTAGATGCGGATAACTTACTTTCTAGAAAGGAAAATAAAAGAGATTCAATATTTTATTCCTAGGAAGATTCATGCGCTTTCAATAAATAATTGATGTTGCAAAAAAGTCTATAGCTCTGATCACTTCAATTTCTTAACATTTAATGCATTTGCAGTAATACAATTTGAACTAATGAAGGATGTGGCTGCAGTGCCCAGGAATGTGATTATCTGTAATCAAATTATTACTCTACTAGCATTATATTACCCCCTTTTATCTTTTAAGATTATGTTAAATAAGAACTGCCTAGCATTGCTAGTTTGGCCAACAAATCATGATTCAAAGTTCTGAATTTTTTTTTTCTCTCAGCTTGAGCATAGAGCTGTGTTTAGGTAGAAGGTCACTAGTGGTAGGCTGATAATTTCACATACGCTAAAGTAGTAATGGTTGTAATGACTTGGAAAGAGGGACAACTTACAAAGAAATAAATGGAAAGAAGCTTCTTGTGCATGAGCAGTGAAGGATTTAAGGACAGATAATCATCAATATAAATTTCTCTTCTTTCACAAAGAATCAGATATATGGATCTTACCAGAAGCTTCAGATCTACTGTTGGTCAAATTATGCTTACGCAACAAGAAAATACTGTGATGTATGATTTATTGGCCAAGTTTTAGTAATCGACTGTCTATATCATCACTCATTTACATTTTCCTTTTCCTTTTTCTTTCCTGCCATAAATAAGATTTCACTTTTTGTTTTGGAACCCGAGCTTTTTAATAATTCCATGTTATCCTTCAGGGACTCATTGACCAGCTAAAAGAAACAATTCCAACAATGCAGCAGTCAATTTCTGAGCTCACTGAAGAAGTAAATAATATTTCAGCAACAGATGGATTCAGTGCACAATCAACCACAGCTATCCAAAGGGAAAGTATTGGGAGACCCCTTGTAAGAATTGAATATCTTATTGTTTTAATTAAATTAATACCTTGAATCCCACTGCTTTCCCTTTATTGTCTAATCTATATGATTAATTAACAGGAAAGTATCACTGATGAGGTTGCTGACATCACTTCAAAACTCTCCTCTACCCAGCTTGAGAAATTTTCCAACAGTTCTACTTTAAAACTTCCTCATTTGTTCAACCTAACTCCAAATTCGTCAGCAAAGGGTACCCAAGCGACCAGACGCCGTCCAGTAACTACTCCAGTGAACCAAGAAGCGCCATTTCAAAATGTGGCTATGACTAAACATTCAAATGATACTGATGGGGAAGCACAAGGTTAGCAGCTTCACCTGTTTCTTTTGTGGTTGACTTTGACGGCATGCAATTAAAGGAAGATTTGAATATGTCTTATTCTGTCAATGTTATCTATTTTGTTTAATGTGTATATTTCTGATTTTGTAGAGAGTGCTGATAAATATGCACAGAACATCAGACGCTCCGTGCGTGAAGCTGCACTGTCAAGCTTGTCGAGCAAATTAGTGCCCCAAGATGCAGGCAATTATGATGCTTCTGAACACTTCTTTATTTCTCTACCAACTGGTGATTTTGCAACTAATCAGAGAAAACAGCAACCCACTTTTTCGTCACCAGAATCTCAAACTGCCCAGTTAAACACAAACCGGGACATGCTAAATAAAACGAATGGACAGAAAGAGTTCACTAACAACTCTTACCTATTTGATGCATCCATAGATGATACCCTGAATCAAGGCTTTTCTCCTCCATTGCTGCTAGAATCATCCTTCTTCCAGGATGCTTACGAGGATTTGCTTGGTATGATCATCTCTCTATGCATATTTTTTTTTTTAACAATCGTTTCACATTTTAAGATCATATACATATATCAAACATGATTCAGATTGTTTTGTGTGTATTGTACTGACCAAATGGTTTGATTTGTACTCCTTGCTACGCGTCATTCACCACAACTCTTTTCTTTTTCAAATTTCTTGGCAGCGCCATTGTCTGAAACTGATGCTGCTCTTATGGAGCATTAACGTTCAAAGTGTTAGGCAATCATATTAATGGACGAAGCACAAGCTACAAGTTAAACTTGTTTGCACCAACACAACTGGATTTTGGTTTCATGGCAACTAACTCCAGCTACGTTGATTGAGCATTGATTCATTAATTGAGCGAGATTCATGTCGATTATTCTCCCCGTTGGCTGCTTTTATAGGCGGCATGTCCACGATGTAATTTTTTTGTGCTCTAGCTGTAATTAAGTTGTAGTTTTCTCTACCAAAAGCTATTCTCATTCAGTTTGGTTGTTTCCTTTGGGCTTCCAAGCTTGCCCCTCCCTTAACGAACATAAGCATAATCGTAGGCCTGGAAGTGTTCTTTTCCCCTTACATCTGTGTTAGAATGTTTGCTTTACTCATAGAATCCAAGAGCATTGTGTTCTTATCTTGCACTATTTGTAGTAACATTGTTTATTTTATGTGTAAGATCTATAGCACGATCCAATGCCAAAATGGTTGGTAATATTCTCTCCTCGAAGGGGACGATTGATCATTGTTTTCTCCCTAACATCCCTAACATGAAACATAGAAGAATATATGCGCGCATAAGTAAATGAATAAGTAATTATTCAATTTATTTATTTGCTTGTTTATGTATAAACGAAAGGATTTTTTTTTTTCATTAGAATACTCAGGTATATATTCTAATGAATAAAATTTAACTTTCAATCCATATAGACATTAATTATTATTATTTTTTAATTCAAATTTTAGTGTACCTATCAGCATGAGCAAGGCTGCACCTTGCCACACAAGGTGCAAGGCTGAAGGAGCATGGCCTCCGGACTATGCTGCAACAGTGGTAGGGTGGTCATGTAGTCTATTAAGTATTTCATTCTCAATTAATCTCTTAAGTATTCATAATTGGTATTTATGATTTAATTCTCAATTATAGTGTAGAATATTTTTTTCAGTCGGATGATAAAGTAGGTATATATATATTTTTTTTAAATTTTTCATGATAGTTGGTGAAAAATTTTTATTGGTCCAGATTAATCATTCCAGAATTAATTGGCCTGAAGGGCTAGATACCTAGTGCTAGCACAAAAAGATGGAAGGATTATGATCTCTTAGGGTGTTGTGTGGTGGCAAGAGATAGGGTACATCTTCCAAACAATCAGGTTCAATTCTCATATAGGATACATCGACGATTGAACTATTGTTAAAGTTGAGGCACTGCATCAAGAGCTATTGATTACCGAATTTTCTAAATATATTTAGCGAATAAAATGTGAAATTGGACTGTCTATCCTAGAAGATTAGTGAATTACTGAAAATGAATTTGTGCCTTTGGAATGACAACTGAAACGTGCGTCAGTATTTCTAATCTGTTCTTTCTCAACTGAAACGTGCCTTTGGACTGGCATCCTATGAGCATTACTAAATGCATCAATTGTTTGTCTGTTTTAAATTGCTCATCTCACAGTTCTTGATTAAGCTTCAGATTTCCTCCAAGTCAATATCCTTTCTAAAGAAGCTAAAGTTGCTATAGTTGTCGTCCAAATATTCACCGCGTATTTATAGAAAGTTTTTCTTCAAATTCGATAAAAAAAATTCTGTGAGACTAAATTAATCATGTCAGATTGAATTTTACTTGGTTAATCATTTAATTAAAACGTTAAAGAAATAATGGCGCCGCTCGTTTTTCTCATTTGGCGTGGCGAGCGAGACGTTGAAAGCAAGCATGCGGCGACGCTTTCCCCGCATCACAGTCCGTTTGATCTCAACAGCAATTCGGTCAAGACCTAATTTCTTTTAAAATAAAACAATAACTAAAAAAATTCCGTGTGGCCAATCGCCACACTGTTTCTTCTATCACTCCAAACCCTTGGCCTAGCTCTGAACCACAAAACCACATTAGTTTTAGCAATCGATCGTCGATGGTTAAAGAGACGTAATTATTCATAATTTTTAATAATAATAATTGTTAGGTTATATTTTATATTAGAATTATTTATTTATAACTTTTAGGATAATTTAGTCTTTTTTCCTTTTCAATTTAGGAGTTCGGTTTTTATATAAACTTTGTGTTTTTTATTCTCAAACACTTTGTTGGATTTTATCAAAAAAAAAAAAAAGACAGCTACTTTTTTTCTCTTTCTCAATTTCTACATGGTAGCATTCGTATAGTTTTGATTGGATTTATTTTTTTTCACATTAACTTGATTTTGTTTTTTGTTTTGTTATTCGTGAGCACAATTCATTATATCATCGTGAGTGACCGCACAGAAGATTCGCTTCAATCGATTAGTGTCCGCTTTGATGGAAAACATAAGTCGGCTTCGAAAGTTTCTAGTGATGAGTGTGCTTATTGCAAAGAAAAGGGACACTAGAAGTCTCAATGCCCATTATTGTTGAACAAAGGAAAACTGCCGTAGCATAAAAAAAGACTAAATTACCCTTAAATGCTATAAACAAATAATTCTAATATAAAATATAATCTAATATCCCCTCTCTAACTCACGATACTACAACTAGAAGTATTGAGAGTTTGTCAAACAAAAATCGGAAGCGCAGAGTGGAAAGAACCTTGGTAAATATATCTGCTATCTGCAACAAAGAAGAAACAAATGACAGCGTGATATTGTCAATTTGTAGATGATAACAAGTGAGATGACAATCGATCTC
>JBBPFP011206337.1:0-10928 GCA_037974795.1 Kaempferia galanga
GAAACCACTCCGGCCAAAAAGAGTAAGGAAAATCTTGTCGCGATCATAGACAATGGACTCAGGCATTCCGTGGAGGCGGAAGCATCAGCAAAGAAGATCGCAGCAACTAAGACGGTCATATACGGATGGGCTAGGGGACCGAATTAAGTATACTTGGATAAACGGTCCACTACTATTAATAAGACTGATTTACCCTTCACCTTTGGAAGACCCTCGATCAAGTCCATGGAGATATTCGCCCATACTTGTTCGGGACTGGAGAGAGGTTGAAGTATACCCGTCGGTCGCAAGTTCTGCCATTTGTTGCGTTGGTAGGTAACACATTGCTACACAAAAGTCAGGATTTCACGCTTCAAACCTGGCCAATAGAAATCGGCACAAACGCAGTGTAATGTCTTCTGTGTCCCCTCATGCACCGCCTCATGAAAACCCGTGAACTCAATGGGGAGCAGCAGGGATTTGTCGGGAAGGAACACCTGACCCTTGTAGAAGATCAAATCGTCCCAAGCTTCCCATTCGGGCCCCTCATCTTAGCGTTGAACTTGGCCTAGTAACTCAGATAACTCCGGATTAGAGTTCACCTCGCTTCGTATAATGTCAAAGATCTCCACACGAGGAATAGAGAGAGCCATGATAATATGTTCCTCCTTGAGACAGTGAGAGAGGGCATTAGCAATACGGTTCAAGCGACCTACCTTAAATTCCACCCGAAAGTCGAAGCCCATCAACTTGCTAATCCAATGTTGTTGGGTGATGTGGGGATGTGCTCCTCCAGCAAATACTTCAAATTGCAATGGTTTGTTCATATTAAAAAGTGGCGACCCCACAAGTACGGCCTCCCATGAATAACGGCTTTGGAGAGACCAATAAATTCTCATTCATATGCAGCTAACTTGAGATGATGTTCTACGATTTTATGGCTGAAAAAAGCAATAGGGTACCCCAACTGTTGGAGAACTGCTCTAATTTCACTACGTAAAATGTCACACTCCACTACAAACTCTTCAGTACAATTAAGCAAAGTCAGCACCGGTGTTTGTGACATGGACTTCTTCAGTCACCCACACTCCTTCAACCTCTTCAAACCGTTGGAAGAAATTCTTCTTAAGATGACTAGTGAGAGGGGTTGTGATATGCCCGTACTGGATGAATTTGAGGTAGTACCCCATTAGTCCGAGAAATCTCGGAGAGTCTTGCAAGTTTGGGTTTGGGCCACTCCTCAATGGCTTGGATTTTGCTACGATCCACCTCAACCCCTCTGAAATGGATAACATGACCTACGTAGGCCACCGGAGACTGACCAAAGGAACACAGAAATAATAGGTTAGGCCTTTAATAAATCAAAGACAAGTTGGCAAAGCTCCAAGTGTGTTTCCCTCGTACGGCAGTAAATTAGAATGTCATCAAAGAAAACCAGAACGAACTTACAGGGGTAGGGTTGGAAGAATTCATTCATTGGTCATTGAAAGGTTGGCAGGGAGTTGGTGAGGCCGAAGGGCATGACCAAGAACTCAAAGTGACCAAGGTGGGTACCGAAGGCCGTTTACTTGATGTCCTAGGGTCCATCCGGATCTAGTGGTATCCGGAGCGCAAGGCTAGTTTGGTGAAGTATTGCGCCCCATGAAGCCCATCAAGTAACTCCCATCTGGATCTGTCCTAGGCTCCTTTTTCACCAGATGAAGAAAAAGGGGACCTACTAGGGCGGATGATACCCTGGGTGAGCATCTGGGTGCATTGTTGCTCAATCTTATCCTTCTGCAACTGTTGGTAGTGGTAAGGGCGCATCACCATTAGGGCGGGACCTCGGCAAGAGTGTGATGAGGTGATCACAACTTCGGGGTGGAGGGAGGCTCGTTCTTGAAACAAGTCATTGTAATCCACAAGCAACGACTCCCATTTGTCCCCCATGGATTCCTCGCTTTATATCACGGCCACACATGGTTTCGATTCTAGAGGGTGAACGCGCCAGAGGACCTCCTTGCCCGCCAAGACAAACTTCATCGTATGGGAATGAAAGTCCCATATAATAGGGCCTAAGGTGCATAGCCATTTAACTCCCAAAACCATGTCAAACCCTTCCAACGAAAGAATGTAGAGATCAACAAAGGAAGTATCTTCGCCTACCTGTAAGGGTACAGACTTGCAGAGGCCTAAGCTTAGCGCGCGCACTCCGTCAGCCACGCATGCATTCAGGTTGGGCCGCTTCCGAATCTCCATGTTCTGGCCTAGCACTATCTCTTCACGCACGAAGTTATGCATGCTTCTTGAGTCCAGGACTAAGCCAGGTATTCTTCGGGATGTGGCCAACAGCTGTATTGTTTATGAGTTTCTAATGCCAATGATAGTGTGTAGCGAAATTTCTAGTAAACGATGGAGAAATAAAAGACCAGTGGAAGAGGTATTTTTCTTCAACTTTTCAATAAAGGTTTATGTGACCAACTTAACTTGGGTAATTTGAATAGGTCAAATGAGTATAGAAATTTAGTTATTGAACCAGATATAGAGGTATAAAAGTGCTTAAGGAAATAAGGCATTGAATGGCTTACAAAATTATTTAACATTATATTAATGTATCATTGGAGGATAAGTACTCTAGTCCGTTTATATAAGAACAAGTGAGACATACAAAATTATATAAACTATAAGAATATTAAACTAATAAGTCATATCATAAAACTATAGAAAAAAATAATGAAAAAAATATAAGGAAGGAGACTACAGTGACCAAAAATTAATTTGGATTTATGCCTAAAAAATCGACAATTGAAGCTATATATTTTCTTAGATAACTAGTTGAAAATAATCTAGAACAAAAACAAAATCTATACACAGTATCTTTGACATAAAAAAAAACTAAGAGAAATTATAGGGAATCCTAAAAAAGAGAAGTGTTGGCATAACAAATACTAAACTAATTAATGACCTGTATAGAGATATAACAGAGAAAAGACTTCGTTAGATTAGGTTTAATCTTCAATTAAACCATAATCATCTCACAACAACATTGGATTAAATAAACCCCAAACCTTCTATAATCAAATTAGATTAACATTTAGCATGACTCAACCCAAAACACTCACCTAAATGCAGATGTGTCACTGCTAACTCACAATCGGCGAAGTTTGCTACCGGAACCGGTGGCCAGGGCAAAAGTGATGTTGTTGTCCAACCAAGCAAAAGCCCTAAAATCAGAAATCCAGCATTCATCACCCTAAATCTGATGCTAGGGCTGAGTGTTTACCTGAGTGTGGCAGCAAGGCAGCCAACTGTGACCGGTAGAGGGGTGTTTGTGAGCGTGAGGGTGAGCAGGGGCTGTGACTGGCCGCCTACAACGCCGGCTGCGGTTGAGTGCTGGCACCGGTGGTTGCGATGTGACTCAGGCGAAGGAGTCGGAACGGCGGTGGAAGGGAACTAGGGATCCGGTGGCAGAGGCTCCTCGTGTGGCAACAGCCTTCGCTCCGTTTGGGTCCTCAAGCGAGTGGGAACGCAACCCTAAACCCCCTTGCGTCGATTCCCTCTTCAGGCGTCGGCGGCACCCCGCTGTGGAGCAGTCGCAGCAGCGATCGGACGCGACGGGATCGATGGACAGAGGAGTCGGGCTCGAGAAGAGGGGAAAAAACGGCATTAGACAGGCAGTCACAGGCTTGGGTTACTGTAGCAAGCCTTATATACTTGGGTTTGATAAGGTTTAATTAACATAAGCTTGGTGAATTCCCCATTTTACCTCTTTAATCTTATACAGGCTTGATTTTAAATCCTTAAAAAGTTTTAAAAAAATCTGTGAGGTTATTTCTCCGTGACCCATATAATTTGATTGTCCATTCTCATATAAACATTTTAATTTTTTATCAACACTAATAAACGGTTTTGTGTTATAGTTCATGATTTATACAATATGAATACTTGTCCCTAAGGTGTATCACAGATAGTGAGTGCGTAGTGTGTTCGGATTGGACAGGGATCGATCCTTAGGGTGTCATTGCTTGCGGTAGTCCATGCTATGTGCCTTCTACTTGTGTACCCGAATTTACCTCCCTTCATATCATAGGTCCGACTTAAGGGGTCGTTAATGTGGTGGTTTCACATTTTTACAATATGAACACTTTATATTTGGTCAATATTGAACATTAATAAATTGTGTTGTGTTATAGTTCATAACTGCTATAATATGAACACTTCATTTCTGGTCAATATTGATCAACGCTAATAAACTGTGTTGTGCTATAGTTTATAATTGTTACAATATGAACACTTGAGAATTTTTCTCTTTAATGGGTAGTGGACCTGAGAATATTGACTCCATGGTGGGCCTCCATGTGTACTTTTTTGATTTACCCAAGCGGCCAGTGGGAAACTTTCGTAAAGTCAGATCGGTCACCTAGATTCAAAGTTGCTTAACTTGGTTATTATTATTATTTTTTTAACATTATGAACACTTTTGGTCAATATTGATTAATATTATGGTATCGTAGCACTTCAACTTTGATCAACAGTAATATCAATAACAATGTATTATAACAATTATAATTTATAGTTTTTATAGTATAGATACTTCAATGCTGATCAACACCGATGAATATTAGTTAACATAGATTAATATCATATTATTCATCTATAAATCATAGTTATTATAACATAGACCATTTATTTTTAATTACTACTGGTTAACATTATATTATAACGATTACTAAAGCATAACTATTAGAACAGTATAGTTATATAAATATGATTACCGAATAGTTGCTAGTACAATTATATAAAAACTATGGAATCATAATTATTATAATTAGATAGCAACTATGATTTCCTAATAATTAGGACAACATCAAAAATAAAAATAATTTGTAAAAATAAAAATGTACACAAATCACATCTGTCGATGAGACGTTTTTTTAATAATAAATGAAAAAGTCACGTCCTTTTACAATTCAATAAAACTGATATAAAAACGAACAAAACCTATACGAATTATTGTTCAAATTCTATAAATTTCAACTTATATTTTGAAAAAAAATGCTATATTTTGAAGGGAAAAAATGTTATATTTTGAACTAAACTTTTCACTATATGAAACCAGTCTTGTATAGGCCAGACTAGCCCAATGATTCGATGCCGGGTCCCTCGAACGCATTCCGTTGGCGAGGTGTCTGTGCTTGACCCCACCATCACTGAGTGGGCCCCTTCCCTTCCTTCATTGAATTGTCCTGGATTCCTGCGTCCCAAATCCCGATCCGCGCTAGCAAACACACACTAGCAAACACTCACTAGTAAATAACAAATCACCTAGTCCTAGTCACTAGTCGCATTATCGCTCCCCCACTTGTCTCTCTGCCCTTTTTTGCCTTTGTCTTTGCCTTTATAAGCCCTTAGCGAGCAGCATACTCACACGCCAACCGATAGACCTTTCGCAATGCCGCTCCTCCATCTCCTCGCCGCCTTCCTCCATCTCGCGCTAATGGCCGCCGCCGGATCTGAGCGGGAAGCCGATAGAGTGGCGGCGCTCCCTGGCCAGCCGCAGGTGGGCTTCACTCACTACGCTGGCTATGTGAGGGTGAGCGATCACAAGGCGCTCTTCTATTGGTTTTTCGAGGCGAAGCAGAAGCCCCAGGCGAAGCCCCTCCTCCTCTGGCTCAATGGCGGTCAGTTCGATTCTTCATCCCCCCCAAAAACAACAGATCGGGTCTCCTCCCTTTTTTTTTTGTCCTTCCTCTCTTGCCATTAGTCAATGCAGCAACGTAGTACTGGCATTGCGATTCTTGTTGCAGCAACCGAATATATCCCTTTCGTCGTAAAAGCTACAAACCCGTGACTAACTTCCTTTAATAGGTTCTTTAGACATGGCATGCTATCAACCTTTATTATTGTTTATGTTCTCCTTCTCCCGTTTATAGTCGTGAACATAGAGTAGTTGTTAAAGCATACATACAGCCCTCAAAACTTCTGCTACTCATTGCTCCACGACTTCTCTAACTCTTTGGCAAATGCCAGTTACTTTCCCCCAAAAAAAGTGATCCCTTCTGCTAAAGATATGCACAATGCTGTTAGTTGAGGCTTCCCCTTCTGGTGTTAAAAGAATATTACAATGATGATGGTTACAGTGTCATCATGTCTCAAACCAGTTCTTTTTTTATTGTATTTTCAAAAAGGGAACGTAATAGTTTTTTTTTTTACAAGAAAGGAAAGGATTGACTTTATCCAAGTGACAGAATGTTAGATATCATGCAAAGCTTTGATCTTGAATATTTATTAGATTTAAGACTTTTTGATAAGTCTGAGATCTTAGTCTCCAACATCAATGTGACTTTTTTTTCTGTCAAAGATGTCAACTTGACTATGGTTCAAATATAAGGAAAAAATACAGCAAAATTATGAATGCACACATTGGATTTGCAGGATGCTGTAGCTTACCTCCTAGGTAGGCAAACATCTGAAGCCTGGAAGAGTGCCAGTACCTTCCCTCTGGCTGTTCTTTTTATATTCTGGCAGCTACTATCCATGTGCTTGTTATTAGATTGGCAGAGTGCCAGATTCTTAGTTGTCATCCAATCTATCTTTACAGCACAAGAAATTCTATAGCAGATTGGTAGGGGATGTGTCTTTCAATGATGGCCAAATGATGACTCTTACCTCTGCTTTCCTAACAACGGACAACTGTACCGCCGGTATTAATATTTTTCTCTGAGGAGAGTAATAAATGTGCATGTATGCATGCGAAACCATTTGGTGCCTTTGGCTTTACTTGTCATTTAAATGAGCTCAGTAGAATCTACCAAACTCAGCTTCTCGTTTTGAATAGAGAACCATTCTAATTACTTTCACATGTCACTTTATTGTATTGGTTCTAGCTCAATTTTTTGGGTCATATGTGCAGCCTTTTGTTTTTTTTTTTCATTGTTTTTGGAGGTGCTTGCCTGCTTTTGATTGAATCTTATCTCGGTCAAAGTTATTTATTAGTCAGAAAACAAAATGGGAAACTGTGTCTTGCCTTTGAAAGAAAAGATTGATAGTTTCTTTTTTTTCTTTCTGCCTTATTGTATGTTGCAGGACCAGGATGCTCATCTATTGCATATGGTGCTGCACAGGAGCTGGGCCCGTTCTTGGTTAGAAGTGATGCTCCCAACCTAACTCTCAATCCCTATTCATGGAATAGGGGTAAGCACTTCAAATCTAGTTTCTCAAACTAATTAATCCTAATGGTCATAATCCTTTATTAACTCATTTAATTTCTTAAGTGTCTAACTACATATATGTACTTGTTATAGTTGCAAATCTTTTGTTCCTTGAAACTCCTGTGGGAGTAGGATTCTCTTACACCAATAGATCGAAGGACTTGGAGGAGCTTGGTGATCAAATTACTGCACACGACTCTCGTATCTTTCTCCTGAACTGGTTCAAGAGGTTCCCTGACTTCAAGTACCATGATTTTTTCATCACTGGAGAAAGCTATGCAGGTATAGCAATTCTCCTATTGAATTTGCATGTGTTTTGTTTTTCATAGGTTTAAACACTGGTCAACTCTAAGCTAGGTTCAATTAGGTCATTATGTTCCCCAGCTTGCGGAGCTCATCTATGAAGGAAACAAGAAAGCCGGCAAGGATTCATACATTAATCTGAGAGGTTTCATGGTAAGCAAAGGTTGGCATTTACTCCATGCTTTCACATTGGCTTTGGAATAATTAATTTGAAGCTACCCCACTGAATAAATAACATGAAAGAAACAAATCTGGCTGATGTTTATCAAAGCACCGACTTTAATTGCCCTTCTTTAAATCCACAACGAACAAGGTGAAAGAAATAAAGAAGTCTGGTTGACAGTTTTGCTTTGTCTCAAAACTTTATGAGCTTTTCTTTTGCAACAAAAAAAGAATCATGTTGAAGAAAACATGACTAGGCAATTTCCTTCTTTGCTCAGCTTCATCAATCTGAACAATAAGTCATAATGGTAAAGGAAAAAAGAAGAAAGTTATCTACTCCATTTATTTATTGCTACCTTCATTGATCTGTTTTTCTCTCAGTAATTATATCGATGGAGTGGGATTAATGCACTTAAAATCTGATTCTCAATGCATCAGTAGCTTGAACTTTAGAAATTACTGTTTCTTTTGACAAAAAGTTGGTTATGCTCATTGTGCAGATTGGGAATGCAGTACTTAACGATGCGACTGACCAACTAGGGATGGTGGAGTATGCTTGGAGCCATGCCATAATCTCTGATGAGCTTTACTCCACCGTCCGTAAAGAATGCAACTCCTTCAAGGAGGAAGACGAGGGCGGTCACCCTAGCAAAGCCTGCTTACCAGCTGTGAAGGCCTTCCTTCAGGCCTACAATGACATTGATATCTACAGCATCTACTCTCCCGTCTGTCTCTCCTCGATCTCCAAATCTTCTTTCTCCACTAGCAAACTTGTCACTGCCCCCCACTACTTCTCCCAACATGTAACTCATTTCGTACATAATCGATGCAGAACTGTTGTTTTTTTTCCTTTTTTTTTTCATTTTGATTGGTTTTGATTCAGGAGAGATGGCATGAGATGAAGAAGATGCCGAGAGGGTACGATCCGTGCACAGAAGACTACGTGGAGAAGTATTTCAACAGAGAAGATGTGCAAAAGGCATTGCACGCCAATGTCACACATCTCTCATATCCTTACTCCCCTTGCAGGTAGTCTTCATGAACATCATGATCTCCATTATTCATCTGCTTTCTTTTACTCCTGTTTAGGGATAATAAATTCAGCATTTATGCGCATTTGCCTTCTGATTCCGGTAGCTATGCAATAATTCATTTCACTGGATTTCATATTCAATTATGAAGCTCTGATTTTTGCCTCCTGCATTTACTACATTCTGCCTGCTTCCGGTACACTTTGAATTCTCTCCATCAGAAGCCTCCAGGTCCCTGACATTTAATTACATCTTGTCGAAAAATTTACTGCGTTGTTGTAACTAAGGGTTTTATAATAACTAATACAAGTATTAACATGGCAGCTTTAGCTCTGTTTGCCTCACACTTCCAAAAGGATCACTTACAATTAATGAATGCTAATTTACCCTTAGCTGCTTACTAGAATGACCATATAATAATTTTAGCCAAAACCAATTATATATACCTAAATGTTAGCCTGCACACCTAACGCGCTCACCCACAATGGGTGACCCTCACAGGCGGGGTGCTTGGAAGTACATGAATGTTGCGCACAGTGGTTGTGCAAACAACAAAATTTTTCAGGTGTACATAGGGTGTGCAATATAAGGTATGTAGGGTACCATCCCTATATATATATACATGGGGGTGTTCTGCTTAGCCCCCGTATCCACGCTTACACGACTGAGACACGCTGCCCATGTGGCAATATCCAGTCAACTATGTCATGTGGGCAACGTGTCTTAGTTTTGCAAAGGAGAGTGATGGTGTGCAGCAGACAATGTTAAAATTTTGATTATTCTATTATAATTAAAATTGTTATAAAAATACTATTATATTAAAAATAAAAAATACTTTTTACTAACGGAGTCAAAATATTTAAAATTTTATCAGAATTATTTTGAAACAATTATAGAATTTATTAAATCCTGTATATTAGTAACTACATAAGGCTAAATCTTAAATTTTAAAATTTTAAATTCTGAATATCATTATATCAAAATATTCTATTAATTGGTCCAAATTATTTAAATTTATTAAAATTACTTTAAATTTTAAAATAGTTATAAAATTATTATGTAGTTGCTACATAATTATAGATAAATTTTAAATCTTAAATTTTAAAATCTTGAGTCTAAATATTATTATATTAAAATATTTTTATTATGGTTATTTTAACTTTATCATAATCATTTTAAATGAAATAAAATTACTTAAAAATAGTTATAAAAGTTACCTTGTTGTATTAGTTGTTATACCGAATAGCTACACCGGCATTGAAAGAGGGTATTCTCGAAAGTGGAGTTAAAAAAAAAAAAGTCGGGATGCACCCGTTTGATTTTGTCCATTAGTTATTAGTTTATCTTGCTCGGCTTTTGCAATTGATTTGTCTTACAGAAAATGGGTGTTTAATTTCTATCTTGCCACCAGCGAAATAATACACAACTGGAACGACTCCCCAGCGACCGTTCTCCCAACCTTGAAGAAGCTGATGACAGCAGGCCTTCAGATCTGGGTCTACAGGTACCGTACAGATAAATCTACTCCATGAAAGATTAGTTTGAATTCGTGAGCTTAAACACTTGATCCACAGCGGCGACACGGACGGGCGGGTGCCGGTGACATCGACGAGGTACAGCATCAACGCCATGAAGCTTCGGGAGAAGAAGCAGGAGGCGGAGGCAGCGGCGGGGCAGAAGAGTTGGGGAGGGTGGAGGGCGTGGTACCACAAGAAGCAGGTGGCGGGGTGGGTGGTGGAGTACGAGGGGCTGACTTTGGTGACCGTGAGGGGCGCCGGCCACCAAGTGCCTGTGTTCGCACCGGACCAGGCGCTTTCCTTGGTCACGCACTTCCTCGACGGCCAGTCTCTGCCTTCTTCTAGCGCCGGCCACAACCAGTAGCACTAGTAGTTACGTCGTTGGTGCAATAAGGACGGGAATTTGTCTTAATTTTGTATGGCATTTATCATTATAGGTTCTTATGATCACCTGACTTGACGATACAACGCTGTCTTCTTCCCAACAGCTGACTTCTTCCTAACAGGTGGTTCTTAGTCAGTTGTCTTATGCACTGATGTGGTGTATAGGGTGGGACCTCAAGACCGGGTTAAAGTAAGAAGGACGGCTAAAGTAGCTGTCCGAGTTAAGATAGATCAGAGTAAAGTGATTCGGTCAACTGAGCAAACTGATTAGGCTGATCGAGCCAACTGACCGACCGAGTTGTTATCCAAGCTATTTGTCGGGCCGAACGACCAAGCGCAAGGCAAGTTGATTGATCTGATTG
>JBBPFP011206551.1:0-10922 GCA_037974795.1 Kaempferia galanga
AGGAAAGTAAAATAAATAATATTTTAAAATTGGTGTAATGAATGTAGATAATATCCTTTGATATATATAATATTAAATTAAAATATAAAACTACTGTACATTTTATTAAATGCCGACTTTTCATAGAAAACTTGAGATTTAAATATTATTTTTCCGGCGTATTAGTATGTGTTGTTTTTCCTTAGAAAAATATTCACTCACCCTCTGAACCCTCTGATTACTCTTAGTGATTTGACCGTCTACGATAAATTAACCTTGTAGTTTATAATCTTTCAAGTAATTTGATGATAGCATACGAGAGTTTAAATATAATCACCCTTCTATGTATTATTTTTCTCATTTGATATGGTGGATAAAGTAGAATCCTTAAAGAGAGACGCTAAGGTGACGGTCCAAATCTAAGAATACTAAGTCTTTCAATCAGGCAACTTGATTGAGCGGGCCCATTTTCCAACTGATCCCTAGGCAACCCGATCGAGCGGACTCTTCGCCCGACCAACCCGAGAGCCACTCTTGACTAAAGTGTCCTCTGAACTAGGCAAGTTAAAAGCCAAGCGACTCAGCCCAAGGAGCTAATATCAATCACGTAAGTGTCCGATCAAACAACACGCTTGCTCGATTGAAGGAGTAGTCAATAAAAGAACTAAGTCCTTACTACAGCTAAGGGAAGATGTTAGAGTGGGAGGCTCAGTCGACCTTGGTAAGAGAGCTCAGTGGATTAAATTACTAACAAAGACAGTCTAAACTTACTCGTCTCATCAGTCTCACCTACCCCTTTCGATGGCAAGCTTACCCGTTGTAGAAGATTAAGTACAAGAGGATGTGTTGGTAGAAGTTTCTAAAGCCCGACAAACACAGAGATGGTACACTTAATTGGAAAAAGATATCAAAATGTCAGAGTGATTTATACTTTTCAGAAAGTACATCGATATTTATGTACAAGAGGAAAACTTATGCTAGGGGCTCCATCCACAAACATAGCCAACTCCGAAAAACGCATCCAAAAACTTTACACTCTCTGTTGTTATTCCTTTCCACTTGTACTGAGTTAGTGATTTAAGCATCAAAGAGTACCAATGCTAGCCTCTTTCCTGATATAATCTCTAACATTTTCAACCTGTTAATTATTTTTTAGTGTACAAATTGATCAAGCTTAGAGCATCTCTCCTTAGTAAATCTTCAAAGACTAGACTCTAATGACACATCAATACCATGTCCCAGTAGTCATCCTACCCGTTCTCCGACAGGATGACTCATCAAACCATATTATTTCCATTATTTATTTGATATCATATCACAAAAATAGACACTAATAGAATATAAAATTTCAATTTAGGAGGAGTAAAATGAATGAAAAATAAATAAAATAAATTATTCTCTAAAACAATATTAGGCATGTAGATTTGTCTTCTCACGTTACTCATCTACCCAATTAATATCCGTACCTTGGCCTCGGTTGCTAGTCGCCGAAGTCCACCGCAGCAGGTGGGGCATTCAGGCTTCGGTCCTTGGGTGGGGCCCGCTGATTTTTCTAATCATTCGGTGGGATGCAAAACGTGTGGCTGGGTGGCTTGGTGGACCTCTCCATTAAATACACCTCACCGCCCCTTGCCGTTTTGCTCCTTCCCCAATTCCTTCTCTCTTCCTCGCGGGTGCAGATTCATTCTTGCTCGCCTCGGAAACCCTAGTTCGGCCCCGCCGATCGGCTTCGATCTCGCGCTTCTCGGATGGGTGGCGGCAGGGTCTGCAGGGGTGGCCCCTCCGCCCGGACTTCCTTGTCCGCTTCGTCCTCGCCGGCGCTCCCCGCGGCCCCTCCGACCGAGACGGCTTCGACGTCCGTCACTGACACTTTGAACGGGTCGCACCACTTCAAGATCGCCGGATTCTCGCTGCTTAAGGGGATTGGAATCGGCAAATACACGACGTCGGACACGTTCTCCGTGGGGGGTTACGACTGGGCTGTCTACTTCTACCCCGACGGGAAGAGCACGGAGGATGCTGCGGCGTATGTGTCTCTGTTCATTGCTCTGGCCAGCGAGGGGGCCGATGTCAGGGCGTTGTTCGAGCTGACGCTTTTGGATCAGAGCGGGAGGGAGCGGCACAAAGTCCACAGCCACTTCGGAAGGAGGCTTGAGAGCGGACCCTACACCCTCAAGTACCGAGGCAGCATGTGGTGAGTTTGGTTGATCACAAGGATTGAATTGCTTTATTTATTTATTTTTTTTTGGTTCGTTCGCTTGTAAATGTTATATCTTGAATACTGTTAAATTACATTGGCATCATAGACTTAGTTTTACTTAGCGTCTTCACTTTTCATCTGGTCCAAATTGCTTCATTCTGCTATTTTGGAGGTCGTGGTAGTTGTAAAAGATGAAGATGTGATGGATGCGTGGATTTACTAAAAAGGATACAAAAATACTTATATCTGAGAGCAATTAGGTATACCTCCAACAGAGATAAAATGAGAAAATATGGTGAAATGAGACATGTTCAAAGGCCATGGGTAGTGAATAGTTAAATCAATTAGAGTGGAAGGTGTAAGGGATAGAGTGTGACCAAAGAAAGCATTTATCAATGTATTAAGGAATGATTTGATTGATTTGAATAATGCTAGGGATATAGCCTTGAATAGAACTCACTGGGGTGGAAAATCTTGCCAACCCCAAACAGTTGAAATAAACACCGGTTGACAATGACGATGATGGTAGTTGTAAAAGTTCAAACTTCCAATCAAACAGTGTAGGTGATTTGAAGGAATAATATAATTAGAGAAGTTGGTAATGAAATGGATTCAGTTGATAGTAAAGGTTACATATTGTCTCCTTTGATACTACGTTCATTTTGTTTGCATGTTGAGTACTTACATTTATTTCAAATAAAGTACTTTTCAGCAATCCACACTATGGATGACTAATCCCATGGATGTGCTTTTCTTTGAATGACACAGGGGCTATAAACGTTTTTTCAAAAGAACTGCGCTAGAGACATCAGATTACCTTAAAGATGACTGTCTCTTAGTTAACTGTACTGTTGGTGTCGTTAGATCACATACTGAGGCACCCAAGATCTACACCATAGCAATACCACCTTCGAATATAGCCCAGCATTTTGGCCAGTTTCTACAAAGCGGAGAGGGCACTGACGTGTGTTTTGAGGTAGATGGTGAGATGTTCAATGCTCACAAATTGGTACTTGCAGCTCGGTCACCTGTGTTCAGGGCCCAGCTTTTTGGTCCAATGAAAGACAGGAACTTGCATTGCTTAAAGGTTGAAGATATTGAAGCTCCTGTTTTTAAGGTAGTCTTGTCTCATCTACTTTCTACTTGCTACTTTGTTTGATGGCATCTTTAACCATTTAACTTGCACAACATTGGCTGCTGTTATTCCCTTATGTAGTTTTTACTCTTTTGTCAAATGAAGCTCTTTCTAAGACATCGTAGCTCCTGACTTTCTTCCACTGTAATGACTTCATAGCAAACTTATGCTATCTGTGCTATTATTATATATTTAATATTTAATTTAAAATAATTTTGATCTGTCAGTGCTATACAATTGCCACAGTTAATGGAATGTGTATTTGTCATGAAGATCAGTACTCTTCTTTTCACTGATGCAATGATGTATGGAAGATGCAACTGTTACAATAAAAGATACTTGTGTGATTGCATCAATCAGGAATCTATTTGTTTATATTACATAGTCGTGTGATTATTGATTTATTACACCTTTTGTTCTTGTACTAAGCTTTTCTTGTGTTTTTTAAGAATAAAAATGTGCATAATGTGCCTTTATTTAAAGTTGGAGATTTTTTATATTAGTGATTAACCAATTAACTTTACCATGGTATAATAGCAAGATGTTCTGCATCCAAATCATACCAGTGTCTGTGATATACAAAACACATATTGTGCTGGATGAGACAGTCTACATAGCTTCAGCTAGTCTACTCCAGTTTTTCACACATGAGGTGGTGTTAATAATTCAATTTATAGAATGACCCCTTTTCCAACTTCTGGGAAGTCGTTACTCTGGTAACTTTTATTAGCAGTTGTACCATGTGCTATAGATGCAAAGACCTTATTTATTTTAGATTTTTTTTTTGAAAATTTTTCTCTTTACTTGGAAAATAGAATTTAAAAGTTGAAAATAAAAATAGAATAAATACTACAATTGTTTTTTTACATATTTGAATCTATTAGAGGTGTATGATGTGATAAATATTTTTTTAATGACTTTATTTATTTATTTTTAAATTACAAACTAAAAACTGTTTTTTTTTCAGTTGCCAAACAAGGCATAATGTTACATCTGCCATTATAAATATTAAATTTTGTGGATGTCATAGTTATGGTTAGCGTGAGCATACTACTTTTGCTTGTTGGTCCTTTGCATACTACTTTCTTCTCTTACCACTTGGCTTCTGCTGAAGTTCTCATTGTGATTCATCAAAAAAATATTACTAAATTTCTTTCACGCCTATAAAGTGACCATTTTATATAACATATATGTTATCTGCTAACTTAGATTCTGCATTATATATGAAACTCAGAATTTGGAGATATAGGTAGATAAATTGTGAGCCATATATATATGTGCCTTCCATCTTGTACAAAGTATGTGGAAGTTTGCTTCCCTGACTAGTCTCCTAAAAGCAGCTGGAAACCAACATTGTGTTTATGAAATGAATGTCTGTTCGCTCATACGAGCTAGATGCGACACTCCATTATTTAGTCAGTTGATTTCATCATTTCTTAAATCTCTAGTTCATAGTGAAGTAGATCAAATACGCAAGATATGGGTGAATTGTGTGATAAAGGGTAAGCATGAGGAAAACTTTTCATACAGTGTACTTTCAGTATTCACAACTTGATGAGTTGTACAACAAGTGCTAGATGAAATTACTCAAACTGTACCACAACCTTAAAAGAATGCTTGCCTTACAACCAATCTATTCAAGAGATAGTTTGACAATTAACCAGTATATTAATGCGAGTGCCAAATAAATGATGTTACAACAATAATAGTTTATTGAATTCTGACGTTATACAATTAGCAAATTCACTTACACATGGAAGTACAAAACAAGTCAATTCACAATATTTACAATGAGATTTTCAGAAGGATTATTCAATTGAGGCAATCCTAGTTCATGTTGTTTCTTTTGGGAGAAAATAGGAGGGAAAGAAGGTAAAAGGAAAGAAGAGGAAGACTAAAATCAAATGCTTATTTTGAGGGAAGGAAGATTGAATTGAGAGGAAAAATTCCATTTCCCTGATGTGTTTCCTCTCAAATTAGGAGGAAAATCATTTATGCTATAAACCTTCAATAATAGCCTTCAGCTTCTCTATTTTTCTTGCTACCTCCAAGTCCTCATAGCTGGAGCTGTTGCACATGACTATGGATGAACATGTGGGCATGGAAGCATTAATGCTCTTATATGGGCAACATAACTCCTGTGAGATGAGATAGCACAGCTCTTGTGCATTATGACATAAATTCCTTGTACAATGTCGAAGATGTAGTGGAACACTAGCAATGGGCGTTTCAAGGTAAAAAAAAAAAGTGTATTGCGGTCTTTTATGTTTGCTTCCTTAATTTCTCTTTCTCTTTAAGGATCCACACAAACTCGTCTTTTGTTTCAATCTTCTCTTTATTTTCTTTCCCTCTGCCTTTAATTCTTTCTCCTATTTTCTCTCTCTAAGGATTCACAACATTAATGATCTTCTTTCTATAATTTCTAGGGCCAAATCGTTTATGATTAATAGTTCCATATTACAATTAAATAAGAATCCTATTCTTATGTTTGCGTAGGGATTCCTTGCTCACACTTTAGATAGTGTATCACTCCTACTGCCAAAACTAGTTCTTCCTAAAGGTTTCATAAAAAAAGAAGAAAATCTCAGCGTTTAAGGTTTGGTAACCTGCAATAAAGTTTCAATGGTGCTTACTTAAAATACTCATGAACTTGGAACTAAGCTTAAACTTTTGAAATTGTTGCCAATCTCAAAGGTGCTTGCAACTAAGCACTCAAATTTAGCAAGAACGCAAAAAGAATCAATAAAGCGAAGAAACATTATGCTTGCTATAATAAAAAAGATCATTTTTATGCCATTTTGAACTTTTGGATGCTTCTTGATGTCTTGGACATCAGATGGTTCCACTTAGAGATGAATGGTTTCTTGGTTAAGTCAAAATTCCACTTGAATGCAAAGAATGTACTCATTATGCCTCAATATTTCCTAATATCATTAAGAGGGCTTGATGGCTTGTTTGAGGTTTTTATAGAGTTTAAATCCTGTTAGCAAATAAATGTTTTGAGGTGAATAAGGCGACAGAACATTTTATGACAACTTGTTTTTGTCAATTGCTTGATCCATAGAAGAGTTTGTTAGATTGCTAATTTCAAAGACAGTTTTTTAATATCTGCTTGTCATGTTTGGCGCAATTTTGTCAATATAGACTCTGATGTAGCTTGCCGATGAACGAATTTCAGTATGATTAGTGATTATATCAAACAATTGTATGTCAAATCTTATCAAACAAGTAGATTGATGTTTGCAAGTTCTGTTTGTAATGCTTCCGTGTTGAATTGTTCCATCACATTCCTTTGAATATTTCTTCATCTTATGTTTGCTTGTATTTGGTTGTTCCATCTTGGTCATTTGAGATACTTAGATGAGTTAAACCTTATCCACATGCCCAAGATATCATCCTATCATATGTTTTATTATCTTCAAAATTTGTATTGTTTTGGTGACCTAGGTATTGAAATTTTAGGCTAACACGTTTGTTCATGTACCATATTGCTTAAGTTCTATATTAACAGACACCTTATACGAAGCATTTAGTATAGTCTGCATCATCCTGAAATGTAGAAGCCTCAAATTCATCTTTTTTGCATATAACTTGATTTTGTCACTGCTTTTTAGCAAGATTGATGTACTTTCACCTCTTGTTATGGTTATCTTTGATCCTCGAATAGAAATTTCATAACTTGCTATTTGTATTGTCAGGCTCTACTCCATTACATCTATTGGGACTGTTTACCTGATATGGAAGACTTTACTGGTCTAAATACAAAATGTGCTTCCACTCTAATGGCTCAACATATGCTTGCTGCTGCTGATCGCTATGCATTGGATAGGCTTAAACTACTATGTGAAGCAAAGCTGTGTGAGGATGTTGCCATAAATACTGTGGCCACTACTCTAGCACTTGCTGAGCAACACCACTGCTTCCAGCTTAAATCAGTTTGCCTCAAGTTTGTTGCATCACCTGAGAACTTGCGAGGTGCAATTCATATTCGACCTTACCACCCCATTGTCATATCATGAATACACTGAGTCAACTCTTATCATCTTCCCTTCTGGTGAATTTTGCAGCCGTGATGCAAACCGAGGGATTTGAATACTTGAAGCTCAGTTGCCCAACTATTCTATCCGAGCTTCTGGAATACGTCGTCAGGATCGGAGAACACTCGGTAGTCTACACAAAAGATGCCCTCGATGGCAGCGATGCAAATGGAAGGCGTGTGAAACCGCGAATATAATGTCGCGTCATGTATGGATCAGTACTGTCAAAAGCTTCACTATTTGTAAAGATCGTAATTTTTTGTTCTCCTAAATATCCTGGTTAAATCACTCAAGTTCCCTGTACTACTACTGTATTAACCCCTACCTCGAGATAGCCAAACTGAACTTGTCAAAAGGCCAGTTTGGTTTCGAAGTGTAACCTAAGAAAACCGTCGTCGCTATTGAAATTGCTAGTCTGGTTCCTGATCCTTCAAGGCTGTATCTACTTGTCTATTCGTCTATACTTCAATTATTTGTTCTGAACAGAAATATTGGCGATATCCTCGGCTGAAATCAGCACTTTTTCTAATTGAGGTTTGATTAAATCAGTGAAATTGATCAGTGAAATTAAGTTGGATATGTATGGGTTTTGTGGCTACTTAACTCGTTTTTTTTAAATACAGGAAGCACTTTCGCTTTCGTCCATCCTTCAGACAATTAGGAATTTTCTTTAGTTTTAATTTAGAAATTTTTGAAAATTTACTTTCTTATTAATAAATATTTGCTAAAAATTACAACAAATTTTTAGGAAGGAGTAAAATAAAAATAAAAATAACAATCACATTACGCACAGCCTAATTTTTGAACCGCAACAGAGGACTTGTCGCTTGCCCAATGCCCACACATGGACTGTTGGTCCACAGTACCCTCCCATTGATCTCCCCACTTCTCCTCAGTCATCGTGTCAAGCCGCCATGGTCCCCCCGCTCGGTCACTGTTCCTCTTCTTGATGTGATCGAGCTTTCCACTGCCTTCGATCGCTCGCTTTCCGGCTTCTCCGACCGCCGCCGCCGCCAACTTAGTTCCGAGACATGGGCTGCGTGCAGGGCACGAACCGCGGTCGCTGTCGTTGCCTGAACTGCCGCTACTGCTGCTGGTGTTGCTGCCACTACCATCCCCCCTCCATCTCCACCGACGGCGCCGTCGAAAGCGCCGACCCCCTTAGGGTCCATGAGATCGGCTCGCCGCGCTGCCTTCTCCGCGCGTTCTCGAATCGTGCTGGCCCGGGCGGCACCTTGCCCGTCCCCTCCGCTGGCGTCTGCCTCCGTTTCGCCTCCCTCACCCAGAGAGGACACTACCCGGACTCGTTAGACCGAGTGAACCAGGACAGCTTCTGCGTCCGGACCAGCTTCCAGGCCAACCCCGACCTCCACTTCTTCGGTGTCTTTGATGGCCACGGCCAGTTCGGCTCTCAGTGCGCCGAGTTCGTCCGCGACAAGCTCACGGACGTATTGACCTCCGATGCTTGCCTTCCGGATGACCCTGTGTTGGCCTTCCTTTCTGCTTTCGTCGCCACCAATTCCGCGCTCCACGATAGCGAGATCGACGATTCGATGAGCGGCACGACTGCGATCACGGTTCTCGTCAGCGGCGACACTCTCTATGTTGCAAATGTGGGGGATTCGAGAGCGGTGGCCGGAGTTTGGAGTGAGGGTCGCGTGGTGGCCCAGGAGTTGTCCAGTGACCAGACACCATACCGGAAGGATGAGTATCAGAGGGTGAAGCAGTGCGGTGCGAGAGTGTTGTGTGTTGATCAAGTGGAAGGGATGATGGATCCCGATATCCAGAGCTGGGGCGATGAAGAGGATGGGAATGGGGATCCTCCAAGGCTGTGGGTGCAGAACGGCATGTATCCCGGCACTGCGTTCACCAGGAGCATCGGAGATATGACGGCTGAGAGCATCGGCGTGATCGCCGTTCCAGAGGTCAAGACTGTAAAGATTACGCCAAACCATCTCTTCTTTGTTATAGCAAGTGATGGCATTTTTGAGTTCCTATCAAGTCAGATGGTGGTCGATATGGTAATAATCTTGCTTGATTAACTCTTATTTGTTTCATGCTTTCGTTGCCATTAGACTCTTCTCCTTACTGCTATTTACTAATTGACAAACTGCTGTGCAAGTTCCAATTCCCTGCTAAAATTGAGAGCTAGTTTATCAGGTGAAGTTGCGAATATGAAGACTAACAAACCCACATTTAGTCACTATGATTTAGCATAATTGAACTTCACATTAGACCTTCATTGCTATTCCTCACAACAATTGTCAACTTCTCCAATTCCATAGATCACAAACTATTCTATTTTGTTCCCAATTATGTTTTGCATTAAATTACTTTGAGTAGCTCATCTAAAAATGGAAAGGTGAACAGGGACTTCCTAAGAGCAATAATTGCCTAATGTTTGAGGTATTAAAGGAGTGGTGTTGCTAGATTCTCTTTCCTATGTATTTATATCTTGCTAAAGATGTTCGGTGTCCTTCTATTTTAGATTTTTCTACTAGTATAACATACTATAACTACTAGCCTACAAGACTATTTTAATGCTTATGTTCTTTAATGTCATCAACATATGCACCTTTTTCTACCTAAAGGTACATTTGCCGGATGTAAGAAATAGTAATAGAAAGTTATTCATCAATTGGAGTAATTTGGGCAAATAGAAAAAGGTTTAAATTTCAGCGGCATAGTAATTGTCTTCCTTATCATTAGTTTGTTTTCTTGGGGTAATTGTGATGATTTCATCTTCAATCTCTGTATACCATCTGGAATAATATAAGAAAAAGCCATATAATTACTCTGTGCTCCACTAGTGATTATTCCATGGAAACTAGCAGCAAAGATAAAAATAGTCACTAAAAAAAAACATGCTAAAACATCATTGACTAATTCTTTAACATACGTCCAACTTCTTTAGCTACATCTGTAAGGCACGTAATGATCTTTCCAGAGAAAATCCAATAACCTCTTCTTGCTTGAGCAAATATAAGACTATCCTAAATGTTTGTTATTTCCATTCAATCATTTTCTTCCTCCCTCTTCTCATTTCAATTTTGTACCAGATTATGCCAATATGAGGCTTGGCCTTATTATTAGCTACATTAAGTTCAACTGTTGTGATAATCAACTGAAATTATTTTAGATTATTAAGCTACAATGTTTCCTCATATTATATATTTATATACTCTTTGGTTAATGCTCGTTGCAAAAGAAATCAAAACTTTAGGCATTGTTTTCTATGTCTAGAAAAATGTAGAATGTGGAATGTATTGATGATCGTCTTGAATTGTGAATTTCAAACATTTTGTGGTATGGAAGTGCTGGAAAGCTAGTTTTGGTGACCAATAAATTAAATAGGGATAAGACAATTATTTCGCGAATAGACCGTCGTAAACTAATTTCTTGAGTGAATGAGAAATTAATGTCTAATGAAAGGTTGGTCCGATATGATCGGATGGAAGTTTGACTCACGCACGAGTTGGATTCATGGATGAGATTACATGAATGCTAACATGAGTATGCGGAACCATTGAGGGGTGTGAAATTATAATTAACTTAGTCGATTGATTAATTG
>JBBPFP011206766.1:0-23177 GCA_037974795.1 Kaempferia galanga
CCCCCCCCCCCCCCCCCCCCCCCCCCCCCCCCCCCCCCCCCCCCCCCCCCCCCCCCCCCCCCCCCCACACAACAGAAAACAACCCTTTAACTGGATTTTCTAGATTACATCTTCTATTTAATTACATTAACTTACCGTTCGAAAGTAAATCGGATAACTCTAGCGATTGTATGACCGTGTGCCTTAGGGTAGCCCTTTAACCAAATTATCCAGAGTTACTTCTTTACTTAATGGCATTAGAACTTGGGCAAACTTTCTTATGCGATCTTTGCCGGGTTGAACTGGACTTTAGTTGAAACCCTACAAGAGTAGCATGGAGTAGATAAATAATGCATAAGGACATTAACTAGCATCATAAGGAAACTAAACTCCTAAAATCTTCCCCTATTCCAACTTCACTCTCTCACTTCTTTCTCTCTCTTTCTCAACTCTCTCTCAACCTTTAGCTTTCAAGATCTCAACCAACCTTCTATTGTCTAGATAATTCGCCATGCGAAGTCAACTAATACTTAATTTATAGTCCCTGTGAGTTCATTATTTGATTACTTAATGACAACCGTGCACTTGCGGAGACCATATCATGGACCCCTTGTCTAGCCAAACCTAGGGGCATCGTTTCCTTTCATAAGTCGATGATCTTGACCTAGCCTTTATCTCCACTCTTGACAACTTCATTTAATTTGAAGAAGCCTTCGACAAGCTCCTAGCTACAAAGAAAATAAACCTTCAGTTAGAAATCAAAATGTGATTACCATAAGAAAATCTTACCAAAGAAATCCTTTAAAGAATCTGGGATGAGACTCAATCCGATAAATGAAGCAACCCTTTTTCAAGTAGGAGGCCACTACTAAACTTCAAGTCCTTAGTCCTCGACCTTCTCTTTGAACTAGAAAATCCCTGCTCAAAATGAAGGCCCTTCAAAGACGGAGGTATAGGCTGCTTGAGCTGCCACTTGATGGGCCAAGACACTGAGTACGGGGATTTCACAAGGAAAAACTAAGGTTTCCACCCTTTATGGGAGGAAGGGAGGCTCTTCAAAAAGGTGACACTCACCTATGCTGAAAAGAAAAATACTTTATCATCCATTTTCTTTAGGAGCAAGAAGTAATGGAAGATCGGGAGGGAAAGAGGAATGCAATATAATCGAAAAAGGATGGTGGCCCCAACAAGATGTCGAAAGGAGTTTGGACCAAGCTATGACAACGAAATGAGAAAATACTGGGAAACTTCCCTAAAGAACAAGTGGATGGGGAAACGGAACTCATTCTTCATATGTTCCCTAAAGAAGGTTATGCATTTGGGAGGTGAGCAGTCTGGATAGTCATTACTATTAGGTAGGATTAGTTAATGATCATCAGGAATCCCATAGGTCACTTGCAACATCTCCAAAAAGTTGTTTGTGAAACCAGACTCAATGGACTTATATCACGGTGTCAAAGAACTGACCGCTATAATACACAAAACGAGGGAGGGCTAAGATCGACGGACAAGGTGCACTAAGAATCAAGAAGAAATACTATGTAACTTACAACTGGAAGAAGATTAGAAGTGCTTGAGGAAGAGAGGAGAGTCAGGGATAAATGAAGATAAAAGTCAAAGGAAGAAGACGATGAAAATTGACATACGTGCAATTAAGGGGGTGGATAAAATGATAACAGCCCTCACAACCTAATTTATATAGTTGGGCGTCTTATCAAGACCCTTGGATCCGGATCATCTCAAAAGTAGGAGAGATCACCAACCACTCGATCAAGCATAGATTACGATAATTCATAATAATCATTACACAGAAATAGACGCTCAATCTTCCCTACTTTGTATATCAAACTGTCATTTATTAAACTCGGTAGCTTTAAATAACTTAATGAAAGATTATGAAATAGTTAAAGTTTGAACTCTTATGTTTTTCCAACAAATACTCGAAAATGTATAATCATATGGTAAAATACAATGCCTGATGTTAAATAAATCCACTCAAACCTTTTGGATGGGCGAGGGAAAGGCAACTTTTTACAAAATTATTACAAACGAGATTGAGAAACTGTTGTTTGAAGGTGGAACAATCTTATTCCTCATCAAAACACTATAAACAAGAAGTGTTACAATTCTAAGGAACCAAGAAACTACCAAAACGCTTGTAACTCATGAATCGGAGGGAAAGTACATAGGTGCTGGTAGGAAGGGGAACGGAGCAACAGAAGCATAGGCAATTGGCGGACGTGTCTGCGTTCGATCTTTCCTCTTCTTGTAGCTGCTGCTGCTCTCAGACACAACAATTTCGGTTTCAGCAAGGACTTCATCAATTCTTGTTGGTTCAGCCATTGTCATCTCGTTTTGTTCATTAGGCAGCCTATGCAGTAGCAGACCAGACATGAAAACAGGGAGATAAATGAGACTTCCACGAAACATTCTTCGTGCATTCTTCGAGCTTCGATCACGAACAAACAACAGAGCTCCAATGCTGATACCCATTGTCACAAGTGTGGATTCAAGTGCAAACCATTTTGAAGTAAGGCCCCCTACATGATGAAGGTTTATTTGGTAGGTCAGTCAACAGAAAGAGCAAAATATAAAAAAATGCAAATTAGCCATGCAGCTGAAAGCATACATGTACAATGTGGTACTACCAATTTATTCATAGCAGAGATTAGAATGTTTAGACGGATACACAAGTTGTATGGCCTATGGATATGCTCAAGACAAATAATAGAGACAAGTTGACTCTATTAGATGTTAGAAATTGAACAACATGAAAGAAAATACTAGTTATCATAAGGTAATTTAAATGATCAGAATATTATTCTACCGAGGCATCTCATATAAATGGACTCAAATAGTTGAGACTAAAACTGCTTGTCTCTCTGGGTGATATTATGCAGAACAAGAAGAAGGGACAGAATTGGGTGCCAATGAAGGGGAGTTAAAAGTAGAAGTTGGATCGTGTTAAAACTCAACTGCAAAGAAATTGCTGAAAAAGATGGTTGTATCAAACTCATTAGCAAAGGGGATCTGATGGTTATATCTAAGAAATATTCACAGTAGGAGGAATTTGCAATAATTTAAACCATAAACGAATGCAGTTTGCAAGATTTGGAGCTAGATCAATGATAGCACCAATTGGGTAGATGTCCAATGCTCAGATATCTATACTTCTTAGCATATACCTGCCTCTGATGCCATCATGTCAATGGTTCTGAAGTGGTGGAGAATGACAAAAATATTTTTTTATCATTACCTATTGATTCCTCCAGGGATAATAATTATATTAGCATTATAGGTTTATTTATTTCCTTCTTAATATTCTGAGTTTTAGTCTTTCCTTTGTCCTTGTAAGAACTTTCTGAATCTACAAGCTCACATTAAAGAGGAGTTATCCTAATCTGTGGTGAAATTATTACACAGAAGAATTCTTTTTTTCTTCTTCTTGGTGAATGTGATTTTCCCTATTGTTGGATTCATTGCATCAATTATACCTAAAACTTAGAAACCAAGATCCTTAGTATCGATCCTGATGTGTACTTGTATTGATATTGCAAGTAAATATCAAGCCAAAAGATTAGTTAAGAAATAACAAAAACCAAAGCAATACAGTTAAAATTTACAGATACCTATTAATAATTTAAAAATATCATCCCAAACTGGCCAGAATGGAATTGTACCAATGTCATGCCAGTGGGTTGACATGCACTAGTTAGGAAGGTCAAACTGTGGGGCAGGATGATAAGAAGGCAGTAGGTAGTTTAACTGGTCTAACATTGGCATAGACCACACAAACCCACATGTCTACGATCATCCTGCTGCAGATGCATAGCTCTTGCATCCCATTGCATTTCATGGACAACAAAAGAAGCCTCTGCATTCCATCATAGCTTGAGGAAGGCTCAAAGAAGCCTCGCCATGTTAGTTATCTAACCGTGAAAGGTCATCATAGAAGCTCCTTTGCGGAACACTGACCCCCTCACCTCCTATTTCCGGTCAGAAAAGGCCAGAAGTGGTATTCACATTGCATTACAGCTCATGGAAACCAAAAACCTACTCACCTCATTTTGAGTCTCGAGTCTCGAGTCTCAAGTCTATTTTGTTTGTCAACCAACAGGTGGAATTGTAAGTTTTACCTATGGTAACTAGCATGAAACAGTTTAAAAAACCATGCACTATATCTTTAAACAAGTAACGTTTATCTTCCATGAAGAATATAGAATAAAAAAAAAAATCCACTTAGTGCACTGCCTAAGTTTTTGGTTATTTACACCTTCATCCCTGATTATACCATATATAAAATCTTTGCTGAAAGAATAAGTAGTTTGTGAATAAATGCAAAAGGAGAAACTCCTGTTACGTTAGAAACTTACAATCACATGCCAAAAATCCTAGTGGAAGCAGATAGAGACAGTTTCTCAGAGACACTAAAGCAGTTCTTTGACCAGAAGCATCGGCAAGAGTGAACATCCGAAACCTGTTCAAACATGCAAGTATAGTATCATCAGAGAGAATGCTTCCCAATGAACTACAATTGATTTTTTATAGTCAAGTAGAAACACAAACCCTCCAGTAATGTAGTCATCGCGGCATAAGTAAGCAAGGGCCATGAAGTGTGGAATCTGCCAAAAATACAAAGCTGCTGGAAGAATCATTGAATTTAAAGATACTTCACCAGATGCAGCTGCCCACCTGAAATTGAATAAGGTTTAGGGGCAAAACAAGCGTGTGAACCATAAACATAAAGGATAAATCATGAGAATTGCAAGCAAACAAGCTATATTGCACCACCGCTTTTACCATACTTCTTAGTTGTATGATCCAGCATGGATCCCACATAGAACTTATGTTTCATATGTAGAATATTACACTGAAATGCTGACTAAAACTAAATCCATGCTTAGATTAGATTAGATTAGATTGGCTACTAGTTTCATCCTCCAAGGAGGCAACAACCAAATTGCAACTGATTTGACAAAACAGGATGAACGAAACAAATCATACTACTACATGCAGTTAGTCATACAATTTTTTTTTTTTTTAAAAAAAAACTCAGATGCCACCTCCACAGAGCTTATTCTGATATATAGCTTATTGAAAATAAGTTGAGCAGAAAGACACTATTTCAATAAATACTCCAACAACAGATAAGAATAAATAAACAAGAACCGGAAGAAAATGCATCTAAATTTTGCTGAATAAAGCTCGGATAATAGGAAATCTCTGTGCAAGGGTGCAAGGGTCAACACAATGTCAGATTATTTGCATGAATAAAATGTTACCCGAGGAGTGGAGGAATGGCACCAACTACTGCTCCAACCCATGTATTAATGGGGTGTATTTGTTTCAATGGAGTATACACAAAAGCATAAAGTATCAAATTGCTAGCTGCAAGCCCCGCTGCCAAATAGTTAGCCTGCAATGTACCTTGTCAATGAAGTTTTTCAAACCATCAGCCATAATCTCATTTATGTGAATGCAAATCAAAGTTTAAACCAGTTAGTTTATCAATGGAAATATTACTAAACCTTCCAAGCCAACAAAGTGGTGCCAGCTAACCCAACACTTGATGCCCACATAGCAGCATGAGGAACACCTATACGTCCAGAAGGAAGTGGTCTCTGCCTTGTCCTTTTCATCTTAGCATCATTCTGTCTTTCAAACACCTAACACACACATCTTGGTGAGAAGTCAAAGAAAAAAACTGAATACAGAAACCCACTATTAAAAACTAAACTAAAAAGAACAAAGTTAGTATTTGAAATACTGAAACATGCACTTAAACAAAGGGCATAAAATTGTGAATTAACTGGTAAGTCTATCTTTCCTTGCATTAAGCAGATGGACTAACTTCAAAAATCTCAAAAAAAACAAATGAAGAAACATCATGAAAAATGTCACAAGCAGAAGCACATTAGTTATGAATACCAAAGTTCATCACCTTCTGCCTATGATGATACGCGTTAAACAAAGTCCTGGAACTCAACTAGAAAGAAGGAAGTAAATATAAGTTTAATAGTGATGAGTCAGTATAATTAGAGATGAATTTGCCAAATCAATCTATTTGTTTGACAGTAGAATCATTCCTAGTATAGGAAATATTTGAAGCATACTAATAGAAACCATTTCATACTGTCCACAAGTTCAACAACAAATATATCAAGACAACCTCTAATTTGTCTTGATGGGCTATGTGATTTTATGACTAAAAGCATATTCAACGACCCAAGCAGAAAAAGAAAAACTCACTGTCAAAACATCATAACCTCATTCAATAATTGAAATATTTGGTGTTATTGTCCTCTTATCGATTGTTGGGCAGCGAATTCGTGAGTGATTCTTTAGACTTTAATCCACTCAATTTACATATACATTATAGGCCTCAATGTTAAATGATGGAATTAGAGACAATGATTAGGAGAACCAGTCCACAATCAAGCATATTTCCCCAATCAAATAGAAACATATCTAACATTACATATTAAAGCTCCTACATTTTATCCTATTGTTCCACAGATTGTGGTTTCATTGACAAAAAGGTGCAATATCCAATTCCTTGGGACTTAGAACGTAGAAACACACAATGGTAGAGCATATCATAGAAACACACAACAGTATAGCATATCTCTGTTATGATATTACAGCACATATTGCATATAAGATGTTCTGCCCTAAACTGTAGTACAAGGACAATTAACTAAAATGTGCAAGTGAGGAAATTCAGTTTAAAAAGTATGGCATGGCATAGCCAGAAAAATTAAGAATACCTGATTTAGAGAGTTAGCAGATGCTGCAACCATCATAGTACCAGCACAAGTGCAACAAAGCCCAGCAAGATCAATAGAACTACTGCTCCCAAGAACAAAACCAGCTCCAGAAGTTGCAACCACTAGCATGCTGGAGAAAACCACTATGATTACTCATCTTGACTGAAAAGATAGTTTGCATAGAAAAAAAAAATCAGAAAACAAATGATGCTTCTTTAATGCAAGGCATCAAATTGACCTAACACCTCTTTTAGTTATGAAAACTATATATTCATATTGGGGCAATACTACACAGAAGGTTCACATTATGCTCATGCCAAGTCACATGGCACCAAAAGCTAGAGCTAACAAGATCAGTGAATACTACAAACCTAGTAAGGTGGTAAATATGGATATGCAACACTTGTTTTAATATCATTTCATTAAAATTATAGAGCTTATAACAAGCTGCAACTTCCATCTATATAGGGTCAACCATGAGTTTTATTCTTCCAATTGAACTCTATATGAGGTTATATACTTTAATATTTGAAGTTGTACAACAAATTACACAATCCTAAAAGACATTATATGCCAGCATTCATAAAAGAATAAGTTTTTATGAGCATCACTAAGGTGTCCCTGATGAAAATATTTCCATCAATGTGGTTTACCAGTTTGCCAGGATCATAGAGCATATATACAAAGATTGATGACAACTGAAATTTAACTGTATCACTTAAGCAAAGTGCAAACAGTCCCCAACTAATATAACTTGCCAATGCTTGATGGTCATATCTCATTGGAGATCTTTACAATTGAAGATGCACAAAGATCAAAATCTCATATTAAAAAATTTTCTCTTTCTGTTCTTGTATCAAAATACCATTCACATGACAATTTTAGAGCCTTTGAACATGTACTATACTCTATTCGCACACATTTAAATCACAAGTGTCTGAATATGTCTCAGTGGCTCGTGCCATGTTCTTCAAACTTTTAGACATTCAAGGATGCTTAGACTCAAAATTAAAATTACACCCAAGTTTTCAAATTTCTATTAAGATTTGATCCAAATCAAAAACTATACAGCTAAAATTTGAATTACTTAAATGCCCCTAATATCAAACAATTAATTTAGTTTCTTAATCAAAGGTTCTCTAGCTTTTTACTAGAGGTACTTGACAAGAAGTGGTAGTCAGAGCTCAGAAGCTTTGAAACTCACTTCAATAAAACTTCCTTTCAAGAGGACAAAACTTGCAAAAGGTCGAGCACATTTTCCTTAAATTTCAAATTCCAAAAAGGGGATAATTTTGTCCTGGCGCCCACTAACTTTGAAGGCAATAACACTAGACCTCTTGATGACAGAGGACGCTGTCTTACTAAACACTACCTTCAAATTTTCTTGATCGACTGTCTAAAATGAGCATTTCAATTTTCAGGGGATCTAGCAATGGCAAATCCGATGCCAGCTTGACATTGCCGGTCTTACAAGCCTTCTATCGATCTGGATAAATGACTAAACAGTTCCACTCTAGCAAGTCACTTAGCATCTCTAGATTACTTCTTCTGTTCCAACAATTCTCTCATAGCATCACTAGGTTAACCCTTTTATTCCAACAATTATGCCATATAATCTTTAGGTTAACCCTTCTATTCCAAAAATTATTCCATTCCAAGATTACCAGTTGCAAAGCAGAAAGTCAATCATGAATTCTAATGATAGCCTGCTCACATGAATATATCCTTAGAGAAATGATAGTTTTATGACTACCTCATCACAACCAAATATATCCCGAAACATAATAACGGGATAACAGTAGATTATTCAATAACAAACAGATAGTAGTAAATTATTCAAATCCAAAATAATAGAAAAAAAGGGAAATTGTATCAAAGTGGAGAAACCTAAGACGAGCTTTGGATAGTTCCCAGTAGCAACGGCCGTAGTGACGGATGCCCTCAGAGAACTCTCTCGCCTTGTGCGCGATAGACGACGAAGCAAGCCCCAAAGATCCGACGACTTCTGCTGCAGTCTCAGGCGACGAAACGGAGGAAAAGGTGGAACCCGCAGAATCAAGATGATCGATCCTTGGATCTACTGCGGCCTGGAGTCCCCGAGCAAAACAAGGAGTCGCTAGGCCGCCAGCGATGCCCTCGAAGCGGGATGGAATAGAGAGATCAGGCATAGGATTAGGCGTCGCGACACGAGATGAGAGGAGGCCCCTCGAGGCCGCGGCGGCGATCCTCCACATGGCGGCGGCGTTCGATCTGAGAACCAGAAGGGCAAGCTTTCCGACGATAAAACCACGAGGAGGTCAAAAAGGAGAGTTTTTCAATTAAGTCGCTCGCTGTACCATATTTACGAAGGAGGGCCTATTGTGCCAATCCGACTGCTAATTCTATTAATCTTTTAATAAATTCATACATTTTTTTTAACATTTATTTATAAATAAATTGAAATATTCCGACCCAATCTATTCATGCACAAGGCCAGTTGTCCGACATGAGCTCAACCTGATTGCGCAAATTTAATTAATTGATCGAATTTAATTCGGATTTTCATTTTTGTAAAAAAATATTAATTATTTTAAATAATTCAATTCGGTCTTTATTTTAAAATTTATAATACGTATGAATCCCATTGCTTTTCAGTCGAACCAAATAAATCCCTAGTTCACAGTTCGTCCGCTCCTCGCTTCTGTCCGGGAGGGAAACCGTCGCTATCGACGCCAGCTCCTCCTCATTTCTGCCGAAGACCTTCACCCGGAGCTTCAACAACCAAGGTCAGACGCTGCGCCGGGAGGGACACCTAGGGAGGATCCCGTCGTTCTCGCCGGCGGCGGCCTCCGCGAGCTCAGTAGCCCTCGAAGCTCGTTCAGCTTCTAATATTCCTTTTTTTCTTTTTTATGTCTTTCCTACTGATTTACGTCCGTCTTTGTTTTTTCAGTTCCTTGCGATAATCTTTCTTCTTCTAAGAGCAGAATATTTGTTTTTGTGTAAGACAGCCAGTAGAGGATTTTTTAACTCTAAAAACACACTAGTTGTTCTTCCCTGTGCAACAGCAATGGCTATGCCTTTCACAAGACGTTTGGACGCAGTTGCCCGTGAATTGGCTTCTAAGAAAGGTTCTGGCAGATGGTGTGCTTCTCGCATTGCTGCTGCGGAGCGGGCCATCCTCGATCGTATCCCACTCGTTGACCTTGTTCTCGAAGTCCGTGATGCTCGGGTTTGTTCCTCTTTCTCTTTCTCTCTCTTTTTTTTTTGTTTTGTTCAATGGTTTTGTTTTCCTAGTTGTTTTCATTATGTTACTGTTTGCATGGATGATTTGAAGCTTCTTTGTTGTCGAAATATGTTTAGTGAATTTCTTCACCTTTTCTGTCAGGGATCCATCATACAAATCTTTACCAACCTGTAGCTGCCAATTGTTTAGTTGTTTTTTGTCAGGAATAAGCAAAAAATGGATTTTCTTGAATTGTTAGAAAAATTCAACTTTTCGAAAGAACTCACTTATTGGCATTAGTCATGCGAGAGCACTTCTGTTGTTGAGGTTCGTAACTTCTCAATTGGATTGAACTATACAAATATTTTCTTTAGCTTCTGGATTCTCTGGTTGTATAGATACAATTTGTTGCCAGGAATGCATCTTTACTTTTAAGAACCACAATATTGTTAACGTAGTACAAAACATTGGGGGGAAAAGTAATATTGTCTGTGATACATGAAATTTTGATTTTGTTTCAGAGTAATAATAAAGTATTGAAGAAAAGCTAGGAATATAAGTTCCTAAGGCATTTTTTTTTGTTAATCAGAGGAAGTATGAAGTAAATTTTTTTAGCCTTGTGGTTTAACTTATTCTGCAGATCCCAACTACATCTGCTTTTGAGTCCTTAAGAAAAGTGTGTTGCTCCCATAAGCAAGTGATTGTGCTGAACAAGGTTGACTTGGCTAATGATTCCCTAACCAAGGTAGATAGACTAACTGTTTTGCAAATATTAGCACTTGTATAAATAATATCTTTGAAGCATTGTATCTTCTGTTGTTTATTTTTGCAACAGAAGTTCCCCCATAGAGAATGATAACCTTTTGAACTAAAGTTGTATATATCTACGTTTTTCTCTTTAAAACTGACCATCTTTGTTTTCAGAAATGGATCGAGAACTTCAAAAACCTCAACTATCCAACGTGTGGACTCAATGCTCACAATAAGGATAGTATCAAAGAGGTAATATGATACTAGTGGTGTCCAATAGAGAAATTTGTTGTGCTCAATGTAGGGATGCCTTTATGGGCATTAGCAAACACTTATCCATTATGGTTTTTGAGGGCATTGATCAAAATTATCTTCTTGGTCAGCTACTGAGAATTGTACGAGCTAAACTGAAAGAACTAAAGTTTGGTCAGACTAAGTATACTGCAACTATACTGCTTGCTGGAATCCCAAATGTTGGAAAATCATCCATAGCCAATAGTATGCATCAAATAGGAAGGATTGGAGCAGCAGGTGTGTGCTCCCACAACCATTATTTTAATTTTTTTTTCATTATTTCTTTTTCTGTATGTTTCTATGTAACACAGTTGGCCAGTCAACTATCTGAGTCTCAGGGTTCATTGTTGTTATTGTTGTTGCTATGAAACATCATGTTGCAGAGAAAGGAAAACTAAAGCATGCAGTAGTTAGCCCATATCCTGGGGAAACAGAAGATATCAGCAGTTATAAGGTATGTTTCTTCTGTGGGAGCATTGTCTTGCATCTTTCCATATGTCTTGTTTAAAGTAAAGAAATGCATGTAGTCGCATCTGATAATTTATGTGAAACATCAGCATTTAATGTTATCCGAGGAATAGGAAAACTTGATGCTAGGAATTGAATGCTGAAAGCAACATTTGGCTCACCTAGCTCTCTATCATGTTATGTGAAGCACAGAGTCTATTTTGAATTGAAATTCTGGAATAAATGCTGATAATATGATGAACTTTTATAATAACTAAAAGTTTCTTAAGATGTTCCTCCGTTGTCCTAGTGACTTCCTGAATTTTATGTTGACTGATGAAGTTTTGGACCCATCAAGAATAAAAGGACAACTCAGTGCTTTTATAATGGTTTAGTATTTTGTTTGGAGGTTTAAATGAGTTACTCATAAATGTTGGTAAAGCAAACTAGGAGCACTCATTGCATAATTTGCAAGTCTTAGCTTGTTCTTTGTTGCAATACTGGTATCTCATTCCAGGAAGATTCAAGCAAGCAGAAAATAGTTAGTCAAGTTTGGGAGTGGCAAAGAAGAGTTAGCAACCATCGAAGGAAAGGTGTTGCAAGGAGGACAGAATGTTGACGATAAACTCTTGAGCACTTGGTGGTAGAGATTGTTTACAAGGTTTCACTTCTATTATGTCCCGGTATGTACCAACAATAAAAATTCTACTGTGTAAAATTTTATGAAATCTATCAAAAAAGCATATATATTTTCACTCAATCCCTCAGCACATGCCACATGCTAATGCCACTTGAATATAAACTGAACAATAACCCCTGCTAAAAAAAATGCTGTAAATGTAACATATTAGCAACAATGCTAAGTAGGTCCCTATAGTATATGGTCAAGAAATTTGGGAGTTCAAATAATAAAGTCTAGTAAATAACCATAGGTGCAAATAAGCCATCAAGTCACAATAACATAGTTGTGCACATATAGATACAATTTAGCATAAGTTCATTAAAAAAAAAGAGAATACACAATCATGAATCAACATATCAAGCAAAAGAATTTCATAAATAAGAAAAATCAGCAATGAAACATAAAACGTTGAAAAAACACACATTGAAGGTATTATCGATTTGATTGACACCCCATACTCTTGATCTCACAATTTTATCCAATGACACCCCCTATCTTATTCAAACACTCAAAAGAGCCCCAGTCAATATCCATGAATGACCTATTGAGATCAAACATATACTTAAGATGAGAGTTGCCCATGGTGAAACTTTCACACTCCCGTGAAGTGGCCACAATATGCCATGAGAACACGTAGTGAATCTTGTTGTTGACACATGTGACAAATTATATACCAAAAGTTCTCTATCTCATGGGGCAAAATGAGAATTCGAGTATGCTAACAATGAGTCAAATATAATGTCAAGGTGGCAACAATGTGAAACAAGTGATAACTATCTAGTCTATCAAGTGATAGAGTTGAGTACATTACATCGGTAATTTTATCAAGGAATTATTGAGTCGGTAAAGAGAATTATGAATGATCATCAGCGTCAACCTTTCCATAAGAAGAAGTATCATAATCTAACTATCATTGTGGATGTGAGAGAAAAGGATCATGCATTAAACTTATTTCAAGATTGAATCAATAATTAAAATCAATTGAATTTAATCCATGAGAGAAAATGAGAATTTGAGGATGCTAATAAAAAGTCACAAATGAAGTCAAGGTGGTTGCAATGCGAACAAGTGATACTTTCTAATCTATTAAGAGATAGAGTTGAGTACATCATATTGGTAATTGTATCAAGGAATTATTGAGTCACTAAAGAAAATTATCAATTATCAACAACAACAACCTTTCCATAAGAAGTATCGTACTCTATCAATGATTGTGGATATGAGGGAAAGGATCATAAACATGGCTTCAAACTTATTTCAAAATTGAATTGATAATTAAAACCAATTGAATTTAATCCATAAGAGAGAACGATTTTTTCATAATGACAATCTTTATTATATCATAAATAAAATTAGGCACAATGGGCAAGATTCACAATCTTGAGTCATGCTAGAGTTTTAATCTTTGACTAAAATGATATTGTCTCGTACCGACATTTAAATACTTGGTGTTGGTGAAGAATTGGAGATTGAAGGAGAAAGAAGAAAAAGAAAAATAGATACACCAACTATATATATAAGTTTGGATTTTGTGTTCTATTTGGAATGATAAGGTTTTGACATTATCATGTATGGGCACAAGATAAAAAATTAACAATACTACCTCAATTCATTTTGACTAATGCTGTAACATGTGACAATACATATGGGCATAATTGAGACATCGGCACAAGAAATAGTGCTTGTGCTAAGTAGTATTAAGTTTTGATAATTTATTGGAATGATACAATTTTGATTGTGCCGCTCAGCACGGCATAAGATTTTAAAGGTACAAATCTAGGACAATCTATCATCATAAATTAAAATGAACGAAGAAATCTGATTAATCTATAACTGTATCATCAGCAATTGTATTTTTTTTCTCTGCCAAAGAGATTATGATTATGGTCATTGATTAAACTTAAAGTATAGTTTTATTACACTCCTAATCATTCTCATTAAATTAAGACATGTCTAGCTTAAACCAACATTCTTTTAAAATAAATGCAAGGATTGATCATTCCAAAAGATACAAATTTCCTAAAATCATAGAAAGACTAAGCTAGCTAATTAGTCGAACTCTTGGTATTGTTCTCATGGATATTGAGAAGTTCAGTTCATTATACATTGATCACTAATCCATAATCACCACTCCAATCCTATATAGTCAAGCAAATCATTTCATTAATGAATATCACACCAGACAACATCCATCTAAACCTTTAACAAATTGAATGATCAGATTGATTGATCAAGATAGTTGATATATCTTACTCTATATTGATGGTTCCCCTAGTAGAGTCTAATCCAATAAAATTCTAACTCTATTCTTTACTAGGTTTAAGTCAATACCTCAATCAAGTTCTAGTTTTGAACAAAAGATGATTACCATAGTCAAAGCCATAACGTGTTAATCAAGTAACTTAAAGCAATCTTTTCTTGGTCAATTCTCCTCTATTTTAACCTCAACAAAATATTATTTGCTAAATTTTAGTTCAACTACCAAAATTAAATGAAATTGAACTAGACCAACACTTGATTTAGTATTTGAAGTTTACATTGGCCTCTGTCGAGCTCTAAAATTAAGTTGTATTGCAGGTCAGTATTATCAACGGGTAAGGCTCCAAAATGGGTCTTTACATATGCTCATTGTATCATGGTCGGAAATTTATTTTAGAAAGATTAATTTTGATAAAACAATAGACTAATTGTAAATTAATCTTGCATTGGTGGAAGTAGATAGGAAGATTATTAGTAAATAAATTAATACATAAGTCCAGATCTAACATCATGATATAATCATTGTTAAGAGATTTAAAAATTGAAATCTCATTATTGAACGAAGATTTCATGCTCAAATCAATAATAAGCATCAGTTGCAAGAAATTATGAAGATTATCAAAAGAAAAAAAAATATATATGTGCTAAAAAGGTTGAATGGAGAACTTTGTTCCAGCTCAAAGGGGGCATTTAATTTGAAAATTTTCCTAAATTAGGTTATAACATCTTTGGTTTAAATTTAAGAGCAATCTCATTCAAATTGCTTTGTGACTTTTGTCTTCTCTAGTTTAAGACTACTGATCCGGTGGTTTAGAGGTAGGCCCTATAAAGACACGTAATATCAAAAGTCAAGATGGTGTGGTCGTCATAGGCCCGACAAGCGATAGAAGTGGGTAGACTAACATAGGACTTGATCTGTCCTGCGAGATCGAGCCCTGGCCAGGCGGATTCACTTCACCCCGTTTGGAAGAATGAGAGACTTTTGTCTATATGATCTCGGAAGAAAGGAAGCCCGGAGTTCAAGGCCTTCTAACGAGGCTTCAGAAAGCGTTTGGCTAACTTATGGCCGGTCAGTCGATGGACCGTTCGGATAGAGTTAGGGATGAGATCTGCTCGGAAGATTCCATGTCTCAGGTTCGCTCGGACTGCCTCTGAAACTCCATTGCCACAGGGCTTTCAAGAAAGGTCCTAGTAAACTGTCAATAGCCTCCTGAGGACTGATTGACATACAATCATCCGATTAGAAGTATTCCGCGATCACCCTACACATAATGAAACATTCGCCCGAACGATATCCTCACCGTTCGGATACATCCACTTGCACGAGCCATGTCTGTCGTATTAGAACGCTTTCTGTGAGTTCCCGCTACCGCCAACACCTCTCCTTTCCTATTCATATTCCCACCCTGATCCATTTGAGAGGGTTCTCATCATCCTCGTGTCACCTACCTGCCTTTCGGACAGGATCAACTACCAAAACTCTTAATAGCTCTATGACAATATGTGGTTTAAATCTAAGGTCAATCTCATTCAAGTTGCTAACCGTTTTTAACTCCTTTTGAGTAGTACCATGGTAGTAACTAAAACAATGATAATAATTGTATGCCCTTGTTTTTTTCTTTCATGTAAACCTTATGATATTATTTTGCATTTTCAACATTTTGAAACATGGTCTTTACAGTTTGGAAGTCATCCCAACCTCTACGTATTGGATACACCTGGTATTCTTCGACCTGAAATTGCTCACTATCAGTCAGGGACTAAACTAGCCTTGACAGGTCTGAAGCTGCCTGAACTTCTATCTTGTTTTCTGTTTCTTGCTGGATCAGTGCATTTCTTATCTCTCTCCGCAACAGGAGCTATCAAGGATAATCTATTGGATGAGCATGAACTTGCTCGGTATTTTCTGGCTATTCTAAATTTGTCTGAAGAATACAAACGTTGGGTTGCGCCGAAGGATACTACAGATAGCATGCCTGGTAGCTTAGAGAAACATAGAAGAAAGGGACAATATGCTTCAGATTTTACACAGGTCAGCAGATCCAAAGTTTATTCACCTTTTACTTTTAGAATCATTAAACACAAGTGTCTTCCTCTAAAATCCATCCTTGTCTCACTTTCTAATTTTTTTTTATATAATTAATAAGTAGTTCATTTGCTTCAAAAAGGGAAAAAGGAATAGATCATTGTTGGGATTCATAAATCACGAGCATATTAATATATGTTACTTCATCCCTCTACTTTTGTTTTCCATGGCTGTGTTCGTCCAACTGCAGAACTTGATGATTAGGATTCTGTGCAGGATTTCATTGTCAAAGGTGTTCGTCAAACCCTTTCTGATTGCATATCATCTTTTGAGGGAGGTTTGGAAAATGAATGTGACATGGAGAGATTGATCGAATCTCAGATTAAAGCGCTGCAAGTGCCTCTTAAAGTTTCTCTAGAGTCAAGTGCGCACAGACATAGCACAATTGCTACAAAATTACTAAAGCTTTATAGAACTGGAAGACTTGGCCACTACACCTTAGATCTTGTAGATAGTTAAGTTCAGTAGGATCATACTTCTCTTCGCACTGGTTTTGCATCATATTGAGACCGGGTATTGTCTAGTAAAATCATCTAGAAATGCTTCTTGTTCCAAAGATCCGTAAATGTTGTCTGAAAATTTACTCCACATAGTACAGCACAATCAAGCAAATGGCAGGAAACACGATGAGCTCCAATATGAGCGGAATCAAGGCATCATACTCTAATTCTCTGACTACAGTTGACCTGCACGAAGAAGATATTGCTGGTGAAGGATGAGCAGTGCCACCAGTGCCATGTACATTGGGTTCTCCATTTTCTCGTCCTTCTCGCCGGGGAGATAGAGAAGCCAGATGCCAACTCAATTGTCGCCACCAGCCCTGAGCAGGACTTCCCTATCTCCATCAATTGGCTCTTGTAGTTGTTGAAGCTCTCCTTGGAGCTGATTGCTAAATACTTCTTTTGCCATGTAAGTACTTTCTTTTTATGATACCATACAATTTAATTATTATATTTTTCCTATTATAGTTTAGAAAATGAAAAGGAATAAGCTTATATCTTAATGTCGCCTCTTCTCCTTTGCAAATCTTAGGGAGCGGAGCATTTGATTTCAGCGTTTTCTATTTTTATTTTATGAGAAAATATTATTTATTGAAAAAAAGTGTCTACCTCTAATTTTTAAAAAATATATTTTTTTAGAAAACTAGAGAATATCTAGATATCATTTTTCAATAAATGGAAAAATATGATTTTAAAAAAATCTCAGATCAAACACTCTTGATTTTTTTTTCCCTTGGCATGCATTGTCCAGCTGAAGGAAATTTTTATTTTACTATCAAAATGCTTACTCTACCTGTGATATGGTGGCCATTTAGAAGGGTTAAATATTGAGAAATGACATTTTGATGCTCAAGTGAAACATTTTAGCATTAATGGAAAAAAGTTGCTGAATTATTGAAAATATTTTGATATTTTTTCTTATTTCAAAATCCATGTTTGCCCTCAAGATGTGTACCTAAATGAACAGTCTTCTATTATTAGTGCTTAAAGAAGAGGTATTGTATATTTGTATTCCTTTTTATAAATTATAGGATCAAAAGGTGGTATTCTTAATTATTGGGTTAAATAGAAACAAGTAGATAAAATTTACAGGTAAGTTGAAATTCCATCTAAAAATAAATTAGTTGAAGAATCGAACACACATTGGTTTGGATTAATTGTTTGTTTACCTTAAATCATCTTAAATACAAATAAATAAAAATTAGATATGTTATTTGTTTTTTTTTAATTATTCAACTTATGCTGTCTAATTTGGATAATCAGTTGGGCTCTATGGAAGTTTTCTAGTAGCTATTAGAGTAAATAGAAAAGCATTTGCAGTGGAGGGTCTATAAGTGTAGTATTTTTAGGTCAAAATTTATCTATTAACTTGTCAGGTTGAGACTCAATCCTAAACTGAGAAATTATTTTGCCACTGTACCATTAGCATTTCATATAGTTGTAATATTAAAATGATATGATTAATGGATTGCTTTAACTATAATAATAATAATCTAATTATTGAAGTGTTAACTCAGCTCATTCGACTTATCTATCTTCAAACATGACCGAGTTACTAGACTTGATCCAACCCAATCATCTTGCTTGACTCGATTGGCCTACCCAGTATGGGTGGCTCAATTATGTGTCTGTTTGCTTGGCCCTAATAAATTGACGTGAATGGCTTGTTTGCCTTACCAAACCACTTTCAACTTGATGAGCTTGAAGACAACTAATATGACCATCTTCTAATGAAAACAATCGTTAGAGACTTTATAATCCTTTTGACCGTATCTGACCAAGAATTAACATAGAACGACTAACAAGAACTCAAAAGACTAATATAATCTCTTTTTATTTTTGGTTAAAATGGCCATGAAGTCTTTCGACCTGGCATTAATTTTGCATTAAATTGACTTAGAAGAATTACTAGGGGTCTCTCGCATATTGAGAGAATTGGGTCAAATTGCTATGAGTAAGACCCTGAGTCTTTGTATGTCATCTTCATCCTTAAATGACCTTTAAATAACCATCAAGAAGATTATTGGAAAAAAAAAATCTTATCAAAATATCTCTTCGATCATCATTTTCATAATAACAATGTCATATTGTTTTTTCTTTATGAGTAATTTAAATATCTTGTTCTTAACTAATTTTGAGGTCATCAATTCGATCCTATGAAAGTTCTCTATTGATTATCAGGATAAATTGAGAAACATAGATAGGTCCTAGTCAACGGTTCAGTATCATAAGTTTTTCAAACTCTCTAAGTGTAATGTGCTCTAGTGAGATTTGAACTCTCATTGCTTAGAGAGTTTATCTCATTTTTTACTATCACACTGTAGTTCTGGAGACAACAACTCCTAATACCCCATGCATCTTTCTCCATCGATTCCAACCAAAAATGAGCATTATATTGCTATCAATGAGATTTTAGTATAAAATTAGATGTCAAATATGGCTAGATCACTAGTCAATATCCCAAAATATCACTACTTTACCGCCATTAAACCTATCACATGCACAATTTCACAAGTTAAAGCACACGCGAACACATCTATCATCTTCTATTGTTACTAATAACTTAGGATTATCATGCAATTTAAGAAAAATGACTCATTTTTTATGTTGAAATTCTTAGGGAAAGACTCTTGCTAGAATAATTTTTTTTTTTTACTTTTTCTTTTTGTCAACCAAGATACAACTCAAATATCGATTATTATGATTCATCAAAAGAGGCAATATCATCATGTTCTCCAACCCATCAATCATAACATGTCCACCACAATGAGAAACAAAGCCCACATAACATGTCCACCACTATGAGAAACAAAGCTCACTAAAAACAAACCTTTAATAATCGTACAAAGGTACTAATGTAAACTCTAAAATCCTAAATTAATTTTAATTCAGTTACATATATTAATCGTTTTAAATTTTATTTTATGGAATAAGACCTGTGTGTTTATAAATTCCCCCTCCCCACAAGAAATTGCCTTTCAATGATAACCAAAGAGCACATTGTTCCACAATGTAGTAATCCTGTGATAATAGGTCTAGTTCATAAAATTTTTCACCGATCATTATAGGGATGTCAGTTCAGATGGGTAAGATTTAAGTTGGATTGGAAAAGTATTTTTTTTTTAAGTTCCAATCTGATTTGAACCTCAATTTAATTCAAACCCCCTAAACTGAAACTCGAACCTGATCAATTTGACCCATCCAAATCCAACCTGAATATTTGAAAATTAGATTTAAAAAGATTTTTTAAAGCTATTTTGAATTTTATCTTAAATTTTAAAACCAATCCTTCATTTTTATTTTAATATTTCATTATTATCATATTAATATTGATATTAATATATATATAATTATCTTAAATTTTAAAATAAAATTTAATCTTAAAAAACCCTAATAAATGACTAAACTTTAAATTCGGATTAAATTTTATCAACCCGAGTTTAACCCGATCTAATTTGAAAATTTTTAATATGAAATTCCTTACATCCGAAACCCATCTGAATCTAAAAAATTTTTTAACTCAAATTTAATTTTTTTTAGATTTACTCAAATCAAATCATCAGGTCGGATATAGAATTCATTTTTAATACCCTTAAATCCAGCATCTGATCGAGAGCAGATCTTTTGATCCGTAATTTTTGATCCTTTTCTGGTCCATATCAGGACGGACCATTGGATCATATCAAGGATCTATTTATTGGTCTCTCCTGATTTGATTCAACGGTCTCTCTTGATGTGAATCAAAAAGGGACTAGAGATTATAGACCAGAGAATTCCGTCTACATCTTATCCGAGTATTTTTTTTTATTTAAAAAAAAACACATACACGCTCACTCGATGATTAGCTCTTCTTCTGTGACTGTGGCGACGTCTCAACCTCCACCACCTACTGAAATTTGTCATCTTCCTCCGTTCGCTAAGTTCCAAACACCTTATCTTTATTTTTTTTTAATCCGCCTTCTTGAATCACTTGCCAACTCTCCTTCCTCTTCCGACCTAAATCGACAACGACATTCTCCCAACCTCCAAATCCTGGCTCCAGTCATCTCTTCTAAACCACCCTCCCCTTTCGCTAAAGATCCATTTCGCCAGTACTTGCGTAAATGGCGGCAGATTTGTCAAGCCCACCGAAAGAAAAGAGTCCAATGGCAATGGCGACGAGGAGAACTTTTGCTTGTTCTGTTTCTTTGTTGAATTATTAGCAATCTAAAGAAAGAAAGAAAGTAACTGGAACAGAAGAGATCCTTCTTGATCAATTTGGCAGACGCTTGAATTCTTTCGGATTGGATTCTTTTGCCAGGGAAAAAAATATTTCTTTCGGGATTCACGAATTCAACCGAGTAATTCAAGAATTATAAGTTGGAATTAGCAGAATCTGTCCTGGGGAGGAGCGATCTGCTCGCGCCGCCATGCGGTGCTCTGTTTCTGCGGCCGTCGTTCCCGTGCGCCGACGTGCTGGTGCCGGCGGCCGTGGCCGACGACGCCTCGTCCTCCGTTCCCATATGCAGGACGTCTGCGATCGAAACCTTGTCTTGGTTCGACGCGTTTTCCGTCGAGAACGATCGCTTTATCGGTCGGCGATCTTTTCCTTCTTCCTCCTCCTCCTCGTTGTCGGCCCTGATATCGAGTTTGCTGTGCCGGCTCTGCTCGGCTGCGATTTGGGGCGCCGCGTGCTTTCCAAGCTCCCGTCTTTCTTCTTCTTCCACTCTCTCCTCCATCACTATCACCATCTCGTCTCTTCTCGGCGCCTCCAGGACCACCCGTTCCGCCGTCGCAGCTGCTGGAGGCGGAGGTGATGGCGGCGGCGGATGTAGGGGGATTTTTATACCGGCCCGGCAGAGTGGGCAGTTAGAGTGCGACCGCAACCACGTATCGATGCACTGGAGATGGAAGGCGTGGCCGCACTTGGGCAGCAGCCGGAGGCTCTCCTCCTCTCGGAACTCGCTGAGGCAAACAGAGCAATCGGCACTCTGCACCACCCCGTCCCCCCGCCGGTACTTGTGCACCGCGATCTTTCTTATCAACGCCTCGTCTACGCCGTTCGCCGGAGAGTCCCACCCGGCCTCACTGCGGCGCGGCTGGCCGCCGGGGAGATCGAGGCTGTCGCCGGCCGCCCCCGGAGGGTTGAGCCACCGGTGCACCGACCGGAAGCCGCCGCAGTACTTGGACACGACGGTGTAGTAGCAGATGAGGAGGAGGGCGCCGGCGAGCACGCCGATGATGGCGATGACCAGGGGGGAGAAGTTGACGCCGGAGCCGTCGTCCGAAAACTCCGACGGCGGAGGCGGCGGGAAGATGACGTAGCACCACTGCGGGCAGTAGATGCTGCAGAATCCCATGGAGCAGTCCCTCGTCGGCACGTAGGGCACCCACGTCTGCTGGTTGTCTCCGGCGGCGTCCATGAATGCAATTACAGAGAGCAGCAGAGAAGCTCCCTGCTCCCCGATTGCTGCAAAATACTACTCACTGAGCAGAAAAAGGCGGTGGTTGAATCAAAAGAACTACCTTTTTTAGACAAAATCGAAAGAAATTATCAAGATCTTGCTGTTGTTTTGGGAGAAAGAAGGAATCCAATTGGCTTGGCATCAAAGCAAAGTAGAGAAGAAGAAGAGGCAGCTGAGCAACTTTATCTACCATTTCATTTCTGTGCTTTGCCAATTGTCTATATACGTGGGAAACGGTGCTTGGCTGGCCAAGGTACTCCCTGTCTAGCGTGGAACGCCATTAACAGTTGGTGGTCGTGACATTTTATCAAACCAATTTAGAATTATTATTTTTTACTAAATATTTTAAAAAAGGTGCATTATACTTTATATTTTACCGAACTCTGTTTCTATTTCTCAAAAATACTATTTCATTTCATCTATTATTATTGAATAGTTATTATAAAAAAAAATCAAATTTATAATAAATGGGTATCATTATGCTTTTAAATTTTTTTATTATTATTTTGATCATGTCATTAAGCACTTTTGATAAAAACCACTAAAATCATATTCAACAAACCGTCCATTAGATGAATGATTTAACTAAACAATTAAGATTAAACTATAACGGAGTAAACAACAAACATATCAAATATTTTTTTGTTTTTTTTGTTTGGAAAAAGAAAAGGATAGTGGGTAAGAGAGGTTTCTCTCATGATTGCATACCAAATGTGTTTAATAAAAAATATAACTGAATTAAATATATTAGTTATGTGGGCTTTAGT
>JBBPFP011206767.1:0-10916 GCA_037974795.1 Kaempferia galanga
GTCAATCATCATACTGACATCTGTACTGACTATTTTACTGACGGTGTCTGAATTTTATACGACCCTCTTGATCTAGTACTGCATCACTACTGAAAAGATTAACTTGGAGAGTAGCCAGGATATTGATTTAGCAAGAGAAATCTTGTGTACGTAAGAAGATACATGATACTTTATCGAGTGACAAAAGTACAGAGAGCCATAAAAAATAAATAAATGGGAGAAATGAATGCATGTGAATTAAGATGGGAAATCTGACTTTGCTCTTGCGCCGTTTTATAAATTTGGTTGACTTAGCAGCGTCGCAAAAGCTTTAAGCTGTTGACTTAGGCCGCATCCAATTGTTAACTAACAACATTGATTCGATATACATATATATATATATATACACACTTCTTCCCTTTATTTGGACTATTTGTTATTTAATGACGGACGTTCGAGATTCGGTCTCAGATAATCTGACGGCTGTAAAGAGTTCTCAGTGGCAAATGCTACGGGGCATGTGGTTCCGTTCCGTGGTCTGCATTCACATTTTCCTCCGTGTCTGCGCAGCTACCAGCGGTCATCGTCCAACCGTTGATGAAATCGATGCTTCTGGAAGATGATTTCGACGGTACACATCGACGATACTTGTCAATCATACTTGCAAATTGTTGAAATTTCTTAAAAAAATTTCACAAGTTTCACATTTTTATAAAAAATCTTATTTTTTATTTTTTATTTTAAAAACTAAAATAAAAAATATTTTAATTAAAAAAATAAAAACATAAAAGCTTCCTTCCAATCCACGTCATTGTGGATGCTTTAACGGGAGCTCTTTAATTACATGGCTAAAGGGAGGGAGGGAGGCAGTTCCGTCGTTCAAAATAAAGGAGGGGTTCTGTGTTTACAGAACTCTCTTTCTTTTTATTTTTTTATTAAAATGATTTTTTAAATTTTTGTTAGTTTTATTTAAGTGAGTCGGTTGGAGATTTTTTTTTTTCCTGCAGTAGGATCCATAAAAAAAATGTTTTTGAGAAATTTTTTAGTTTTAATATGGCACTGATGACATATGGAACGGAGAGGTTGCTCTAATACAGTCTCCCTTGCCACGGATGCCTCAACGTTTTATTTCCTTCTTCTCGTAACGGTCAACCAGTTCGACCACAGCGTGGCTGCGAATCCAGTTACGGACTCGGTCCGCGAGCGTGACGACAAGGACGACCTACCGCGTCCCGCTTCCCTCCCCTCCCCTCCTCCTCCTCGACTGCAGCGGTGAGTTTTCTCCCTCCTGCGACTCGCTACGGAGGGCCGATCCGTCCAGATCTCTCTCTACTCTCTTCCCTTTGCTTCTCTCTCTCTCTCCCTCCCCCCTTGCTTATCGGATCTGCCGGCCGCTTTTGCCGTCGTTCGCCGCCTTTCTCTTAGAGGAGCGGCGAGGTTGATTCTGCGTTCGCATGCTTGGATTTAGGTAATAATCGGTTAATAGTGCGTGCTTGGATTTGGGTAATAATTGGTTTTAGTTGTGCTTAAAAGAAGACGTTATGGTCGGCAAATCCCTAGATTTGTGGTTCTATCTACGTCAACGAGATTATGAGAATTTGGTTTTATTTAAGCATCGGAGAGATGCATTTGTTGTAATTTTTGAAATTTTGAAGCGTTTGCCCTAGTTGTGACCTGATAGAGTTCAATAAGATGTTATTTAGTCGTGGCATGTAGCACTTGGATCGCTTTTGAGCTAGGTATTGTTGGCATTTAATAATAACGCAGAGATCCGTTATTAAAATCTATTTAAGACTTCACTGATTGTCACGATCCAGTTTAGTGAGAAAACTAAGAAATTAGATTACGAGCCTAAAACATGGTCCAGTTGCATCATCATTGCTTTTGAAACTTCCCCTTTCTGATGTTTGTGGGAAAATGCCTTGGTTGCTGATAGATCCAATTCTTGTTGTCCTCTAGGTAGTTGTTAATGTATTAGTAACTTCAACACGAATGCCAATATTGGCAACTGCAATAGTAATTTGTTGAGTAGAACCTCCTCATTTTAATACTGAAATTGAAGGAATTTTCTGGTCATTCCACTCATGATATGTCTTGCTATGATTTTCTCTGATGTGGGCCTTATTGACCACTGCATGAGTAGATTATTCCAGAATAGTCACATGCTCCATAAGATGTTGTGATAATTCTTGCTTGAAGTTCTTGGTCTTCTAATCATCTGCAACATGAGAAGTGAAAATGATATTCATAAAGCTGACCAATACAATCTATCTTTATGCTCTATTATTGACTGTGGTAACTTTTACTGATTTCTGGTGGTAATATACTCGAATGGTTGACGCAGATTAGTCTTTACTGATTGATAGAGAAGTTCTCTGTTCAAGAAGAACAATGAATCTTGAAAACATTGGATGGAATTGGTTATACTGATAATAAAGGGTCATATTTTCTGAACAAGCTTGTTAGTGAAGTACCCATAGACCAGTTATTCAGATTACGTGTGTGGGTACATGTATTTGTAAAGATTAAGGAGGTGGCTGTTTGTGGGCAAGGCACCTTATCGCCTGAGGTGGTTGACAAAGATTTCATTGCAAAGAACATCTAGTGGACTAGAAGTTTTAAATGCAATCATTCATGTTTACCCCATCTCAAATGAGAAATACTCCTTTAGGATTTGTTGTAAAGCTAATCACCCAGGGCATAGCGCCTTGAACTCCTGGACTTTCCGTGTTATTTTTGGGGTTGGGCAGACTATATTCTTGACTATTTATGTAGCGGTAGACAATGCCTTCATTTGTCTTAGGTGCTAGATATGTTGGGTGATTGTCCTAACTCCTATCAGAAGCATGTATTAACATCAGGTGTGTGCCTAGCCAATGTTGAGTTCAATACTATTTACACCATTATTTTTATTTCGTCCTTGCTTCAAGTATTTTGCCCTGTAGGTATTGCGTCGAATCGGCTGTACAATGCACCACATTACTTTCATGCAACATGTCAAGATAAAGCAAATCTCTTATTCTTGTGATCACATTATTCTTTGTACCATAAATCTAATGGTCATGTGCAAGATGGTCATTCTAGTGTTTTTTTTTACAGCAGTCTCTCAGAAACATGCTAATTAGTTCTACAAGTCAAATATTTGAAGAATTACTTATCTCGCTTAGTTTGAAACATGCTAAATTTTCGCATCTATAGATAAATGAGGTACAGCTTCTGTTGTGAATGCTGTTGTATATGCTGCTTATCTTCTTGCTTTTATAGGTACAATGGGGACATCATTGCTAGCGGAACTGGTCGAAAGTTTCAAAAAGTTTAGTCTTATATCTGCTAGCAACAATGTAAAACATGATACAGTTCAAAGATACTGTAAAACAATTGATCAGATCCTTGAGGATTTTAAACCACTGTGTTATGAAATTGCTGCTTCTGAGATATCTTTGGACGAGCAGCTATTCAATATGTTGAAAGAGCTAGATGCTGCAGTTGTTGAAGCTGGGGAACTTCTTGAAAGCTGGCACACAATGACCAGTAAAATTTACTTTGTAAGTATACGCTTGTCTCACACCATTTAGTATACTGTTGCTGTTTATCACTGAATGCTTAGTGTCAGTGCGAATGGACTTCACATGAAGAGGTAAATGAATTCACTTACAAGTTAACTTATCTATGTGAATGGACTGTATGTGAGAAAATTAATGAATTAAGTTATTTCCAATCCAATGCATATAAGAAATGACAAAAGATTAGGAACTAGATCCCGTGGGCATCAAGATGAGAGAGTGCAAAGTAATGGTTATTAAAACAAGAAGAGTTATTTATCCGGAATTTATTTGTCAACACATTCTTTAACAAGGACCTCATGCATTTGCAATCATCATATTATGCAGCTATCCCCGTGTGCCCCCGCCTATGGTTCTAACTTCTAATAAACAAACTAAAATATCTTAACTGAGCATAAAATCAAATCTCGATCCTAAAAAGTATTTTAATTATTTTATTCTAAGCAATTTTTGGGTTTTAGCTTTATTATTATTACTATCACCACTAGTATTATTACTACTACTATTATTGGTACTATTAGTATTACGATTTTTATAATTATTAGAACATGGGCACTTAGTTGCATTTAATTAATTTCATTGAGGATGCCATATTCTCTAATAAACATAGGTGAAATGCAAATTTTATCTGGGGCAGTTCTGTCGTAAATAAAAGAATATGATAGATTTGTTAAAATTTTAGCATAGATTTACTAAGAGTTAATTGCATCTACTATATGTGTGCTGTATTTTATATTTGTACCCTAGTTTTTTTTTTTTGGTAGTATCTCATACACAAACTTACAAACTATATCACGTTTATTGTCCCACTAAATTTATATATGGCAACTAAGTTTGACAATATTAAACTTGATTTAGTTTTTTTCCATATTTCTAGGTCTGAGCCTATACATAATTGGACCCAGGTCCAAGATCAAGCAACCAAGGTTACACATGTAAAAATCATGAAAGTGGAAACCTCACATCCACATTATGGGTTGCGCCAAGTCATCAATCATATTGGTTCATTATTCTTGCAATTAAAGTAAACCACACAATAATGTTGCCAGTCTAATCCCGTACACTGATCACACACTGCACCTATAGTTATATGTTGTAAAAATACCAGGAGACAAAGGTATACCATTTTTAGCCCTATTAGTTTTGAAAAATTCTGGGTATTGTTCATGCACAATGTAATTCACCAATTTACCTTTTGTAATAATATCCTGAGTTCATCATTACCTTATCTTATTCTATCAAATTTTTATCATACATAAGCTATCAAACCTACCCTAATTTGTCTTCATTCCTCTTTTCTTTCATCTACTTCTATATTTTTTTGCATCTAGTTCTTTCCTATTTTATCTGTGTATGCTTTCATTTGAGTGTATTTTTACTAAATGATCAAGGAAGGGCATTTGCCCGCCTTCTTAGGGAAAGAAAAAAGTGAGTTACGAGGAAAAAAAAAAAACTTTGTACTTGATGCTGTTTCTGGTGCAAGAGCAATAGATATCATGTTAATTCATCGTAATTGATAATGTACTTGTGTTATAATTGTTTGTTTACATTTGAGCTGCTAATACAGTTGTTTATTTGTTTTGTGTAATTCAATTTCTTCTAGATGAATAATGCTCGTGTGTTAAATCTTATTAAAAGTTTGCAACATAAGATGCAATCTGTTTTATGTCTGTTGTAGTTACAACACGCTCTTTGAATTGCCTTTTTGCAGGTTTTGCAAATAGAAACTCTTGCCATCAAGATATCTTCATTCACACTTAAAATAAGTGAATTGGTGACTCCTCTGCTTCCGAGTCCAATAGACAGTACCATACTAAAGTGCACTGAGGTAAGTGAATATATATTTGTGTATGTGTGTGTGTGTGTGTGATGTTGCTTTTCAAACTCAATCAATTAATTAAAACTATTTAGAATATTCTATGCCTTTTTGCTATGAGTCAACACGATAAATTTTCCTTTTTCTCTGTGCACAGGAAACTCAGTACACAAATGAATTTAAGATATCAGCTGTCATTGAAAAGGCCATTACGGATCAAAAAGAAAATAATAGGCCTAGAGCTGAAGATTTGGATAAGATTTCTAACTTTCTGAACTTGTCGTCTAATCAAGAATTGCTCATGGAGGTTATCGCACTTGAGAAGCTCAGAACAGAGGTTAGCTGCAGTGAGACCCAGGAAGAAGTGGAGAAGATTGATCACATTGTTGCTCTTGTCGCATATATGCATGACTGCCTTCTTCAAGTTAAGCAGTTGCACAGTATTAATGGTGTGGCTATCCCCACTGATTTCTGCTGTCCACTTTCATTGGAATTGATGTCTGATCCAGTTATTGTGGCTTCTGGACAAACTTATGAGCGAAATTTTATCAGGAAATGGCTTGATGATGGTTTCAATGTCTGTCCAAGGACCCATCAAACACTTGGGCACACTAACTTGATTCCAAATTATACTGTGAAGGCATTAATTGCAAATTGGTGTGAATTAAATAGCATCAAACTTCCTGATCCAGTGAAGTCCATGGGTTTGAATATTCCTTCTGTCTCTCTTAAATCCACCGAAGCAAGTGTTGCTGAATTTATTCTTCCTCGCACTGGAAGTTCTGCTAAGATAAACCATCAAAGATCTCCAGAACACGGGAAAGCGATTACTTCAGAAAGAGACACACATTCTTCTAATGGAGTCTACCATGCAACTTCACTTCATCTGGACTCTGATTCATCACCTCTGCAAATTGTGAATGGATCTGATCCAAGCATTTCAAGGTTATCCTTAGTTAATACTGCAAGAAACAAGGAACCTAGCTTGGAACAGAGTAATATAAATTCTGGTGACCAAAGTACCTACCCGTCAAGACAAGATTCAGAACCCTCAACAGATGATGAGCGATCTCCATGTCATAAGCGGGCTGAATCTGCTCCCGATGCTGTTTCAAGAGAGAATGTTCAAAGACCTGGGGATGCTGATGAATTCTCGCGGGTTTCAAGTGATTTGACACATTATAACAGTGACGCTTCTGGTGAAATTGCACAGAATGCTATATCCTCGTCTTCCCAAAGAGAACCTGAGTTTGCACGGCCATTAGATGAGGTTCGCCCTAGAAATCATAATATCTGGAGACGACCATCTGTCCCTCGGATCATATCCATGGAATCCAGGTCGGATTTATCTGGCGTTGAGTCTGAAGTTCGTAAGCTAATTGAAGGTTTGAAAAGTGATGCTGTAGATACACTGAGAACTGCCACAGAGGAGCTCCGTTTTCTTGCTAAGCATAACATGGAAAATAGGATTGTTATTGCAAATTGTGGAGCTATTAGCCTATTGGTTGGGCTGCTTTATTCGACAGATTCCAAGACTCAGGAAAATGCTGTCACTGCCCTCTTAAACTTGTCAATTAATGACAACAATAAGATTGCCATTGCAAATGCTAATGCCATAGATCCTTTGATTTATGTGCTTGAAACAGGCAACTCTGAAGCAAAAGAAAACTCAGCTGCAACATTATTTAGCCTGTCAGTGATTGAAGAGAATAAAGTTAAGATTGGGCGCTCAGGTGCTATCAAACCATTGGTAGATTTATTAGCAAATGGGACTCCTCGAGGAAAGAAAGATGCAGCAACAGCATTATTTAATCTGTCAATCTTTCATGAGAATAAATTACGAATTGTACAAGCTGGAGCAGTGAGACATTTAGTCGAGCTGATGGACCCAGCAGCTGGTATGGTTGACAAGGCTGTGGCTGTTTTAGCAAACCTTGCAACTATACCGGAAGGGAGAACTGCAATTGGTCATAATGGCATCCCAGTACTTGTGGAGGTAGTTGAATTGGGCTCTGCACGAGGAAAAGAAAATGCTGCTGCAGCTTTACTTCAGCTATGTACTAATAGTGGTAGATTTTGTAGTCAAGTTCTTCAAGAAGGTGCTGTGCCCCCATTGGTAGCATTGTCACAGTCTGGTACGCCACGAGCTAAAGAAAAGGTATTCTATTCAATTTCTCCCCCCTCCTCCTCTTGTTATTTGTGTTACAGAAGTTATTTTAGATTGTTAACCAAGATCTTTCATGTTTATTTGGACTACAAAACTCAGTCATAACTCTTAAATCAAAGATCCTTACTCAGGTGTAGGTTTAAGTATATATATTCTTGTGGACAAAGACAATGAATACAAATCGCTTTGATTCTTCAAGCTTTAGTTAGATGTTGAACACAGGTTTAAGGTCAATAGACGCACACTGATGCTGTCTCACTGTAACATCATGGGCCCTGTATCCTCAGCATTGAGGATAGGCATGGTCCATTGGCACTTGCGAACTGTCATTAAGAACCAGATGGGTTTGCCTTGTAACCGGTGGTTTAATTGGTTGCTCATGAGTAGCATTTTAGTTTTTAGCAGAATCTATCTTGGCTTACTGGTGTTTGATGTGCTGAAGAAAATTGCGTTTACATTTGATGTCCTTCTTTTGTCTTATTTCCAGGCTCAGGCTCTTCTAAGCTACTTCCGTAACCAGCGTGGCAATGCTGGGAGAAGATTATGACCCAGCTTTGGTTTCCTGAAATCTATATTTAAGTACAAGAGTTTGATCCTATCAGCTATTTTAGGATTGATGCACTCTGTTCTCTTCCTGACGGTAGTAAATTACACACCGTTTTCAGAGTTATTTTAGCGTGGTAATGCATGAAAGATTTGTCAGGCGTTTTCTTGTAGAGAACTTACTAATCTGTACAGTGTTCATCGGTCAGTTGATCAATTCTTTTCTCGTTGTGTGGTTGTAAATGTTTATTTCTGTACAATATGTAATCTTCTTCCTGTTCATCTCCGCCAGTCCTTTTTGTCTAGTCACGATAATGCTATCCATCTCCGATAAAGGTATCGTTTCTTGTTGTAGAACTTAATGTCTCAAGAATAGTGTTTAGACAAAAATATTATTCACGGTTGACATTGAGATTATAAGAACATGGTTGAGAACCAAGAGATGAAAATATATCCATTTTCTGTGAAGTTAATAAAACTGCTCTCCATCTTTATGGACTGTTTTTTTTGGATGGGTAGGAAAAATAAAGTAAGGTAATTTGAAGATTGTTGTTTATAGTTGAATATCATCATCGGCGGTATCACATCAAGAGGCATTCAGTATTTACTGAAATTAACTCCAATATCAGTTTCGCCTCTCCAAAACTGACCCACAATGATTATATTTAATGATAATTAATCGATTTATTATCATTCATTAGTATAGTCCTAATACAGGCCATTAATCCACGCCGCCTGAATTATTCATCCTCTTCCTTCCTCTCCCATATAAATCCCCTGCCCACTCCACGCCCAATCACACTCGGCAAGGAGGATCTAGCAATAATGGCGAGCAAATTCGGAGCGGAGATTTTCTTCTCGTCCCTCTGTTCTAGCTTGTTTCTCCTTTCTCTCTTCTCTGGTAATCCAAAATTTAACATCTTCCTCTTTTTTTTTCTTTTTTTTTTTAATCTCAGATCACTCATGCGTTTATTTCTCCATTGCAGGAGCTGCGAATCTCGCGCAGGCGGAAGCAGACGTAAACAATAAATCTCCTCATCTTCCTCAGGATTAATTAAAAAGCTAGTTTCAATTGATCTGTACTTGTTTTTGTTCGCAGAAAACTTGGTGCGTCGCTAAGCCTTCGTCGGACGCTGCAACGCTTATAGCGAACTTGAACTACGCCTGCTCACAGCTGAAGGTGGACTGCAGCGTGCTGCGGATCGGCTGCGCTTGCGCTCGCCCGGACAGCCTCATCTCCCACGCCTCCGTCGCCATGAACCTCTACTACCAGACCGCCGGCCGGCACTACTGGAACTGCTTCTTCAACAACTCCGCGCTGGTGACGACGACCGACCCCAGTGAGTCGAGTCGCTTTTTGATGTATTAATTAAATTTGACGAATGCTGTAGTTTTTGTCTCCTAATTAACTTTCTCTGAATCCTATCTGTTGCAGGCTTCGATAGCTGTGTTTATGCACACGGCTGAATTGGAGGAAGACTGACTTTTTCTGGGAGAATTAGTTAATTTGGTTGTGTGTTTTCATGTATAAGGTGGCCATATTGTTACTGGTGGATGAATCTATCAAAACTCAAACAAAAATATCTGAGTGGTTCAATTAATTTGTTGAGTCGTAATACAAACTAACTGCGTTATATGCTACGTTTGTTTATCTATTCCATGTGTTACGGTTGTGTATCTGTTAGCAGATTGGTCTTCGATTTCATAATAGAATTTATTTTGACCCCTGACATTTGTCAAACTTTATTAATATTATTATTTTTTTAATAGGTATCCGATTCTTGCTAGTTTATTAATTTCGGAATGGACAGTCGAGCTACACATTTTGTTCTCCTGACGTGACAATTCAACACCATAAGATAGATCGTCTGGTCTGTAAAAATATGGATCAGAAGTGATCTATATTTTTTTAGGAGGATCTCAAGTGCATAATCACCATCAACAGTAATTCAATCCTTATATAATGGCAGTGTGAAAATTAAATCCTAATTACTTGGGAATATTACGTTCATTAGAGCATTTGCATTCATGTTATAACGTGAACGTTATAGCATGGTTTTTATGTTAAAACCAATATGCGAAGAGTGTTAATGCTGGTATTAATGCATTTAAACAGTTGAATGTGTTAATTTAATGTTATGTTCAAATTGCTTTGTTTATTAAAAATTAAAGGTTTTATTTATAAAAAAAATATAAATAAATAAACAAAATTGAATTTGTGATATATTTTTGATGAGGTTTTTTATAAAATCCAATTCTTTTTCCGCCGCCAAGCCTCCCTCGTCGTTGCCAGCCGCGGAGCCCCCTCGTCGTTCACCTGCTTCCCCTCCTGACGCACGCACCGCCTGGGCCTCTCCTCTTCTCCCTTTCTCTCCTCCTTGCGACCACGCCGCCGCCGGAGGAGGAAGCTGCCGTCCTTCGTTCACGCCCTCGACCAAGCCACCGGCCGTCGACAGCGTCTTTCTCTTCTTCCTCCTTTGTCTCCAGCCATCAACGCGGCCCCCAGTTGCCGCCAGCGCCGCTGCCACCAGTGAACAGGGTCTCCAGTAGCTGCCGCGACCAGCGTGCACCACCGTTTTGGCCGCTCATTAATCTCATTCCAGAGCATATGGTATCCAAATTTTAGATCAACTCATCATATTATGCCGGAGTATAATATTCTTACAGAAACTTTACCTTATCATGAACCCGACATGGTACAAATAATTAATAGCTTAAGTTTGCAAATTACTCATCTTAGAAACACATCTTTTCACTTATGTGGTCAAACTTTTCGTATGTGCAACACAACACTCTTCATATTCCTTATATCACCAAAAATTTACTTTCTGTGGGTCAATTTGCTTTT